>CM033401.1:7023593-7160473 GCA_019426215.1 Buddleja alternifolia | reverse complement strand
AGCAAGGACCTACCCTTGGAGAAAAAAGTTTATACGATCTCTCGACATGAAAAAGGTCCCACTAGCAATATACTATGGACGTAACTTGCAAATATTCGAATTCCCAAAAAAGTCGAGTCTCCCACTGGCGATGGTGATAGAAGGCTAAGCATTGTTAGGAAAGGGGGTCGGGACACGACGAAGGATGACAAGTTGAAGTTGTGCTTACTTTATCTAGTGGGTTCGGTGTTTTTAGTAGAAATGAAAATGCAAAAATAGATTCCACGCTATTCCAAATAGTGGAGAGTCTAGAATTTGCAAAATCGTATCCATTGGGTCGTCGCTCCTTTGGTTTTCTGATGGAGCAGGTGACAAGTTTGGACATGGCCAGTGGAAGAAGATGTCCAGAAACCCACCAGTGGAAATGTCCCGGTTTCACCATACCTCTTATGGTAAGTCTTTTAATGATGTTTTCATATATTGCTATATTTGAAACTGTGACTTTTATATTGGGAAATATATAAACCGGCCGTCTTTTTTTTTTGTGTGTGCTTCTCTCTTCTTTTGAGTGCCTGTTCGTCCTGTCACCTACTATTGGGAAATTGAGGGAAATATTGACCCCACATTGGCCCGAATGTGCAAGTGGACGACGAAACCGAAAGTGAAAAAACAATTTCCGAGTTTCGACCAGTTGCTTAAATTGGTCTTAAACACGAAGGTTGGTATGAATTTTTTTGGACATTATGTTTTTGCATTAATATAATTAATGAGTTTTGTAACTTATTATAATTCTCCAAATTTTGTAGGACATTACAAGCATACTAAAGCCCACTCCGGAGGAACGCGCTTCAATCGATACGGAGTTCCTCCTTTCAATGCCAAAAACTCCGTAGTGGACCCGACCACTGATGCGTGGGCTGCAATTTTGAGTCAGGGGAAGAATTCTATTTGAAGACCTTGCTGATGTGGTCGGTAAATGTTCTTCGCTTAGATTGGACGGAGTCGAAAACATTAGTGATCCTCTGCCCCAAATAGATCCATCAGCCATCCCAGCCGACAGCATTCCACCGTTATCCTCCATCCCTTTCCTAAAGGGCTCCCGGTCATTCAACGGAACTTATAGCGAGGTTTTAAGAATGTTGAGTGAGATTTTGGGAAAATATCTGAGATGGACTCGAGATTAGATGGTAGACTAGGCAACGTGGAAAATAGGCTATCGAACATGGAAAATAGGCTATCAAATGTAAAAATAGGCTATCAAGCATAGAAAACCATATAGCTATTTTCCACAGATTTCAGAGGGATGATGAACATGTTTCTGGTGTTGATCGTGATGTGCCAGTTTATGTTCAGTGAGCCCTCGTGTTGATATGAGATGGCTTTGGTGGCTGATGAGGTCGTGGTTGGAGAAGGAGAGGTTGCTAATGTCCTAATGGACTTGAAACACGATGAGATACCTCCTCGCCCTGTCGATCGCGACCATCCAAGAGGGAGAGAAAAAGGGCAGGCTTACAGTTGCCATGGACTGAGTTAGCCACACCGAAGAAGGTAATACAGTCAGTTGTATTTAATGAATTTATTTTGTGTACGATATATTTTGTCTTTCGTATGAATAACGTGTTTTAGCTTCAGGCCAAAACTGCTACGGAGCCTGAAACGGGACACTTTCAGTTCGAGGCACTGAAGGTGGATCTGGATGCAACTCCTTTGTCATCTTTCCATGAGGGAACTGGAAAAATATGATGAGTGGAGAGGATGAGGAGCCAGGGCTTAAAAAGGTGAAGGTGGAGGAGGTTACAGTGGAAGAGAATTATCATTGTCAGCCTTTGACCCCATACGAGCAAAAGCGATATAACAACGCAATGTCCCATAAGTTACCGGCTGACAAAATAGAGGTGAGTGTGAATGACTTCCCTGTAACAGTGGAAAACCTTCGCACCTTGAAACCTCGAAAATGGCTTGATGACGTAGTCATTAATGCTTACCTCATTTTACTGGCTGAAAGGCAGATGAGGGAGCCAGAGAGGTACTTGAGGTGCCATTTTTTTAATACTTTCTTTTTAGTGAAGTTGAAATCTGGCGATAGTTTTGATAGTGTGGAAAAGTGGGTAGATTCAAACATTTCTCTGTTGATTGTGATGCAATCTTTGTCCCCATCCACGATATTAATCATGGGCTTTAGCCATTATCAACCTGAATGAGAGAAAAATGCAGTATATTGATTCGTTGGGTCCTCACAGGACTGATAATGGGGTTTTTAACTTGTTGAAAAACTATCTTGTCCAATACGTGAGGCACAAATGTGGACAAGATTATGATTTGAGTGGATGGGCTGAGGAAATTGTGTGCACCATGCCTCAACAGCAGAATGGCGATGACTGTGGAGTGTTTATGCTCAAGAACATCGACTATTTTTGTACTCGAGAACAGTTTAGGCAATTGAAAAATTATAACGCCGAGCGCATGGGTTTGATCAGAAAGAAGATTGCATTAGATATTTGAACAAGAGGGTTGTTTGAACAATAATTGTATTATCTTGGATACTTACGTATGACAATGTATATTGAATTTTATTGTAAATTGAATTTTATTTTATATGAAGCATTTGTTGAGTCAATTGATTTAGATATTGGATTGCAATGTTGTTATCTTAAAATTAGTTGGACCCCTGTATTGTGTGAATATTTGTATCTGAAATTGCAAATGTTGTCAACGAACATGTTCAGGATACATTGGATGTTAATGAGGCATATTTTTTTGTGCCTCTGACCGCAGACGAGAAGAGACTGATTTCAGAATCCATGTCCGATCCCCGGAAGGCGAAATTGTTGATGAGTATAACTTATGGTAAGAAAGAGAAGCAGATTAGTACAAGGAGTTTAAAACAGTTGAAACCTCGGGGATGGCTTGATGATGAAGTATGTAATTTCTACATGTTGTTATTGAAAAAGATAGAGTTGAGGGAGCCAATGAGGTACTTCAAATGCCATTATTTTGGTTCTTACTTTTATAAAGTATATAAAAGTAGAGGTTTTCAGTCGGTGAAAGTTATGACTGATGCTAGAACTTCGACAGTTGATTATAGTCTTCTTGAGTGTGATAAAATCTTTGTGCCAATCAAAGATAATTTGCATTGGACTTTAGCAATTATCAGCCCGAAGGAAAAAATGGAGTATCTTGATTCATTTGGTCCTAATCGGGGTGATAATGGAATTTTTAACTCGCTAAAAGATTACGTACTCCAATACGTGAAGCACAAATAGTAGAAGATTTTGATTCGAATGGTTGGGCGTACAACATTGTCAGTAACATCCCGCTACAGGAAGAAGAGTACGACTGTGGTGTGTTCATGCTCAAATACGTGAACTTCTTTTGTACGAGGGAAAAGTATAGACCTTTGAAAAAATTTAGTCATATCCACATTCCATATTTTAGACAGAAGATAGCCTTGCAACTTTTGACCAATTCCATAGTTTGAGGAACATACTTTTATGTATTTGTATTATCTTGTAAAATATTTATACCATTATTGTAAATGAAGTTTTATTTCATTTTATGTTTGATTCACATATTGCGTACATGTAACATTTTCCTCAATAAAGTATAAGCCGTATTAGGATTGTGCGGGAATTTTGCCAATAATGTATATATATTCACAGTGGCACCGTGGTGCCGAATTTCGGCACCATGGTGCCGATTGCACTGCCTAAGGCAGAGCACTCAGCACCGTGGTGCCGAATTTCGGCACGAAGGTGCCGATTGCACTACCTAAGGCAGAGCACTCGGCACCGTGGTCCCGAATTTCGGCACCGTTGTGCCGAGTGTTCGAACACTCGGCACCATGGTGCCGAGTGCACTGCCTTAGGCAGTTCAATCGGCATCACGGTGCCAGAAACTCGGCACCACGGTACCGAGTGCACCCCTGCCTAAGGCAATTTACCGCACCATTGTGCCGAGTTCAATTCCATGGGCCGATACCGTGATATAGGACCCGGTATCGCTACGATACCACGATGTAGGACCCCCAGTATCTCGGTATCGCTCATTAAAGTTACATTGGATCCAACACGGGTCGATACTGCGATACATGGTCTTGTATCGCCGTATCGGATATGGCGTACGGTAATACAGGGCCCTATATTGCAGTATATCGCGTGTACGATACTTTGATACATGGGTCCGTATCGCTGTATTGACGAGATTAGTGTCCCATATTTCTGAATACTGCGATATGGGACCCCTGTATTGTAGTGTTTGGGTGCAAAATACACCAATACCTATTCACGTATCTTGGTATCACCTGATAGACCCCAACAGCTTGGAAGTTTTCATAATACGGCGATACAGGGGCTCAGTATAGTAGTATCGACATGGGCCGATACCGCGATAATAGCCCCTGTATTTCAGCATCCAATTAGTTAATACTGGGGTCCTATATCACAGTATTCACCAAAATTAAAAATTAAAAATTTCAAAAATAAAATATAAAAACGGCACCATGGTGCTGGTGTTTCGTTCCCACGGTGCCAACACAACAGAATCACCTGATTCAATTCAAACCAACCCCACGCGCCACGCCACGCCACAACAGAACACAGGGAAAATTGAAACGCAAACCTTCGTTTCTTCCATCAACTCATTCTTCCATCAAATCCCGGCCCCTCTACCGAATCCGCTATCAATCACCGCACGACTCCTCCATCGACTCACTCTTCGACGCAAGATTAAGTATGGGCTTTTCTAACTATCGAAAGTTGGTTGTATAACATTTGTTGTTGTTGTTTTTTGTTGTGATTAGCATTGCAATGGCGTTTTCTGTTTTTGAATTAGTAATACAATTGTTGGGCATGCTTGTGTGTTAATTAATTGCTAGAATGTATATACGGGTTCAATGAAGGCAAGGTGTTCGATGAATTGGTTGATAGAGATTTTGTTGATTCTTTGTGGTTGGCATTTGGTGTTTTTGATATAGAATTGCAAAGTGATAATTGGGCATGCTTCTGTGTTAAATTGTTACTAGAATGAAGATGCCTAAATAATGAATGCAAGGTGTTCGACGAAAAGCCCCACACAAAATCCAATTGCCCAGTTGTAGTTGTAGTTGATTTGTAAATCTTGTAGTTGTAGTTAATGAAATATACTCAAATTTGTGATATATTTCATGTTTGATAATGCAGGTGTCCATTCATTTGTCGACTAAAATATGGGCCGAAAAAGGGCTCGTACCGCCGGGAGACCCGGTACGGATTTGGAGATTGTACCTTCAATGGGTGATAGTAGTAGCCCCCCACTTTTGATGAAATACCCAAAAATCAAGAATCACACTTCTAAATATGCAATACTGAAGAAGTTACCCTGTTATCCCTCCCGCTACATGGATCCTCGTGCTATGCAGGCGATTGATATCACGTTGAGTGATTTTCGTGCAAAGTTGGAAGTCATGGGTTGGGAGGAACTAAATTTCATGGATGAACCGAGTTACAACCGGCTCACATGCGAGTTTTTAAGCACCTTCGAGTATGGTGATGATACAGCCCGGTTTAGAATCGCAAATAAAACCTATGAGAAGTCAAAACAGGAGATCGCGGATATATTTGGTTGGCCGATTGAAAACACCGAGTCCCTACTTGAAGCGGATGAGGATGCATTTTGGCAGGGAATTACTCGACTACCTAATGAGAAGTTTTCGGGACGCACGGCTAAGGCCACGGATATTGTTGACTATTCTCTCCGGTATTTACACCGAATCTTGGCATTCACACTGTTTGGGCGAGGGTGTAGCGGAAAAGTATCCACAAAAGAACTTGAAGTTCTCTGGTGTTTTCAAACCGGCAAACGCGCAGACTTGACGAAAATTTTATGTGAGAGATTTGTTCAAGTGTCGAGACAGGAGAAGGGCCAACTACTAATGGGGGGACTTATTACCCGCATTGCCGAGCGGATCGGGGCATTCGATCGAACTAAGACCGATCAAATTCCTATTGAGGGTCCGATGACAGTTGATATGAACCAGCTCGCCGGTATGCACCTTCTGAAGAAGAATCCAACAGGATTCGGTTTCATCCGAGTGCTACACCCTCGGGAACGGAGTGATGTGGCAACAGAGGTTGTTACTCTCAACCCTCCAGTTCAAGATCCACCAACGAATAGTGCAGCAGGCACCTCAACTAATTTCGACCGTCTTGAATCTCAATTCGCCATTCTCGCACAAAATCAAACCGAGTTGATGAGAAATCAAACAGAGATGATGAGACAATTATCTGAGTATTTCATGTTTGTGAATTTTCAACCACCACCGCCTCCGTCAACATGACCAGCACCCTTTCACTCTAATCATAAAGTTTATGTAGTTGAATTATTCAAGTGTATGTTTAAGTGCTAGAAAATTAAGGGCTTTCGATGGCCATGTACGTATGTTGTTGAATATATGACTTTTTTTAGCGTACAATTTTACTGTGATAGTGACATTACCTCCAACAAATTAGAACTATACAAATTAACACACGATTAAACATTACACACAAAGTAAAACATTGCACAAAATTAAACATTTTACACAAACTCCGAAATTGTCTCTATTAGTAATGAAAATTACTCACAATTAACAATTCAAACTACATTTTCATCAAATGCGATCACATTCCACACCAAACGCCTCATCCTCGCTTTCAGAGTTGCTGGATTGATGGAAATCGTCAAAATCATCACAGTCATGTTGTTGCTTTACTTCATTGTCTCTCTCTTGTATGATGACACTCAACCGCTGAATCATTTCATTTTCCTCAATATGTTTTCTAGTAGCGTTGGAAAGTCGGGGATGCGAATCCATCAACGTTACTAACTCTTTCACCTTGTCTCTGAGAATGAAGTACAAGCAAGAATCATTAGATGCCTCAATTTTCTCCTTGTAAGGATCTGCGTTTTTCGGGGGCTTCTCAATTCTGCTATGCACCATAGGGCCTCTCAACAGTAAACCAGGAGGAAGCAAGCTGCACATTACACTCAAACTAATCACATATTTCGTTATTAAATAAGATATCATAAATAGATTCTACAAATACTACCTGCGATGAGGATCAACACAGTTCTTTACTTTACACACAGCATACAATGTTGTCTCATACTGTGCATATATACAATCGTTTTGTTGGTCATAAATTAATGTTCTACAAGACTCCGTCCCCGTTTCTGAGAACACCACAGCAGCCAGTAACTCTGTGACCTCTGACCTCAGTCTTGTCCTGTAAAAACACGATTGACAATCCCAGGGGTTTTCACAATTTCTCACAGCACAGCAACCAACAACTCCACATAGCTTCGTCCTATTATTTTAAAAACGACAACAAACATACCCTTTAATAAGAACATTAATCATCATTTCATATTCTTAACTTATCAAAATACTTTTGATTACCTATATTTTTGTGTCTCTAGTAAACACAAGAAATGTCTAATACGAAAGATGGTATCAATCATCATAATAAAAAGACATGTCTTTAATAAGAAAAGTTTCTTACATTACGAGGGCAAAATGAGGTGGCAGCGGCGTAAGGATACGAAGCTTCTAATATATGCAACCAAAAACAAGACCAAAAAATAAGAAAGGATTAGAGAAAACAAGAGTTATTGCAATGAGGGATTTGGTGTCTAAACTACTTTGTACAGGCAATTAATGAAAACATATATAAATATTTTCAGCCTAAACACATTACACCACATTACACCACACCACATTAGAGTTTTTATGCATGATCAAACTAAAACCAAACTTTCAAGTTTGAACAAAAAATGAACTTCTACATATTTACATCAATCCACTATTCCACTACGTCTACAAACCTATGCATTAGCACTTAAGAAACATTTATAACTTCAAACCGTTAAATTAGATTACACAAAATCCTCAACCATTGACAACGAATATTCACCTCTATAAGCTCAAAATCCTTCAAATTTCAACATTACTCACTCAATTGAAAAAAGATCGAACCCGAACAAAAAAAAGAGACAAAAAATATCATGACTATATAAGATTATAGATCACTTACTCACGATTGACGGGATGGGGGCGGGATGGAAGTCTTCTTTGCAATGACCGACGGATTTTTGTGAAAGATTTGGAAGCTTGGAACGTTTTTTGCAATGAGGAAATAAAGGAGGGTTTTTTTTTGGATGAGAATAATATGTTTGAATGGGTAAAAAGTGGATGAGAATAATAAGGCTGAAAAAAATTCCAAATTCAATTGGGCGGGAAAAATCAAATTTGGGTGGGAAATTGAAATTTGAGTCAAATTTTTTCGGCACCATGGTGCCGAGTAGTCTACCTAAGGCATGATACACGGCACCATGGTGCCAACCATAGTTTTTTTTTTTTTTTTTTACCTATTTTTTGTTTTTCATCACTTTTCACTATTACACAATATTTATTCTTGCTCATAAGCCCTTACCATATATATTCTTAAGAGTTTATAGTTCAGGGTTTAGGGTTTAGGGTTTAAGGTTTAGAATACAAAATAAATATATTTTGTAGAATAGAAAATGAATATATTATTATTATCAATCATAATGAACTACGTCGGATGGTTTTAGACCTTTTAAACATTACTTAAGTAGTTATAGTTTATCACAATCTATAAATTCAAATTGTTAAAATTACATATGTAGCAATATCCTCTAGTTAAGTATGTTGTATACACATTTGCCACATGACATATATATATATTTTGGGGAACACAAATGTCAATTAAAACAATTGTAACTACTAATGTATATATATATATTACAATGTTGAGCTACTAATGTCTCTAGTAAAAGAATCATCACATAAAAAATACAAATACACAATACAAACAAATTGTTTAGAAGGTTGATGGATCTTTCACACGTTTTTTGTGGTTTTTTCCTTTTTCTCCACCAGATTGATATCGTAGTTTTCGAATCGCTCCACGTTTTTCTACGCAAGAAGGAGCTTCAACAACATTTCCCTCTATTTCAGCGGGGATGATCCACTCAGACGGCTCACTAGGGACGGGGTATATAGTTCTAACATAAGCCAAAGCCCATGTTTGTTTCAAATAATACTTAGAGATTAAATTGAGAAGTCCATCATCATCCCCTAAACCATTATATGCCGAAATGGCGTGCGCGCACGGGATATGGTCAATGTCAAAAACCTTGCAAGTACATTTTTTTGCTTGCAAGTCAACAAAGAAAGTTTCGTTGCCACACTCAACAATGTACTCACCTGTGCACTTATTCAAGACGCGCGTTTTAAAGAAAGTGGATTGTCTCTTCCTTGCATGCATCGTTCTCTCGACTTTCGGAGTGAGATTTTGTGACAAGGACCCGGCTGCAGCTTCGTTACGGTGCTTGTTGAACCACGTAATTATTAACTTCACAATCTCATCCAACAAAAGAATCAACGGATATGACCTCGCAGTAGTCAACACGGCATTAATAGACTCCACTCCGTTCGTTGTCATAATATTGTATCGTGCATCATTAGAGTAACAACGCGCCCAATGCTCTTTCACAGCAAATGTGTCTTTAAGATACTCATGGTACTTAAGATTTGAAACCGGTTGTCTTGTTTCGAGGTCACTAAAGAGTCTTTCAAATTCGGGCTCAGTATATGATTCAGCGCAAACAATAAACTTCGTCACAATGTGATCCTTTGCCTGCTTCTTTTGCTTAAGGCCCCTACCGGTAGAAACATAGTTCTTAAGATTTTGGGATATATGATAGGTACAGTATCCATGGGAAGACCTTGGGTAAACTTTCTGAACGGCATTTTTAATAGATGCATGCCTATCAGAAATGATGACCAAATCGTCAGAATCGGTTATGACATCCCGAAGTTTCTCCAAGAACCAAATCCAAGTTTCATCGCATTCTTTACTTACCATGCCAAACGCAAGTGGGTACTGATGTTTGTTGCCATCTTCCGCAGTACAAACAAGTAATACTCCATTATACTTGGTCTTCAAATGTGTGCCGTCAATAACAAGAACTTTCCTCATGGACGCAAAACCTTCAATGCAGGCTCCCAACGCAAAGAACAACGACTGGAAAATGTTATTCGTATCTTTACGCAAATGAGTAACCGTGCCCTCATTCACTTTCTCCAACATATACAAATATCTCGGAAGCATCTCATAACTAAGCCCAGGATCACCCCTAATAGAATCTCTAGTAATGTTTCTACCATGCCTAGCTTTGTAGTAAGAAACGTCAATGCCACCCTTATTCATCATTTTCCCTATTACCTTTGGAGGTGGGGCGCTTAACTGACATGGGAAAGTATTTAACAAAAATCCAGCAACCGCTCCTGAAGAGCACCTTTCACGGCGCTTTAACAATGTAGGGCGGCATGTATGGATGTTATTATGAGTTCGCAATGAGAAAAACGGGGACCTTCCAGTAATTGCCGCACGAATACTCCACTTGCAATTAGGGACTTTACATTTATATGCCAAGACTTTTTTATTCGACTTAGCTACTACAACATTGAAACATAACTTAAGCGCTGAATTGTTAACCAAGTCTTTCACCTCTTCCTTGCTGGTGAATTCCTGACCAATCACAAGATCTAGACCGTCATCAAAGCTTAAGGTTCCAATACTCTTTTGGTCACTAGCTTCATCTATGAAATCTGACCGTTGGATGGGATCAGAGTGAACTTTGTACGAACATTGGGTGGAAATAAAAGAAGCGGTTGCATCACGCCTTGAGTTCACTTTTTCAAAATAGTGGCTTGCATCGGGGTTTGCATTCACATTTTCCACACAGGGAGAAGGACTAGAAAGTGGATTGGAGCTGGATTTATAAGGAGTGGTTGCATCAGGCATTGAGTTCTCATTGTCCACATAATAATGAGGACTCGATGGTGGATTGGGTTTAGAAGGAGTGGGTGCAGAGGCTTTCGATACGGGCGGGGAGGTGGGCTTCCTTAAAACAACACCAGGCCGACCAGGGGCAGATGTATAATCATTCACTAACTCCTTTTCAAAATAATATTTCTCATTCTCCATCTGAATCTCATTTTCAAACTTGATTTTTTTTCCTTCAACATCTTTCATTAAAAGCTCCACATGCAGAATGCTTCGCCTTTTCGTCACTGGACATGAGTCCACCAAATAATGCTTCACATCAATATCGGTCTCGATGTATACCGGATTACCAACGTTACAAGAGGATGGAATGTAACTTACTACAACTTCATAATTCTTCCATTCAAAAGGAGCAAAGTCAAACATGACTTGGAAAAATTGAGAACGTGTAATCGACTGTGGATTAACTCCAGTTAGCAGAAAACTCAGCATTTTATATTTACTCCTTGACAACCATTCACATTGCTGTACTCCACAATCTCCCACTTTCATATTCCACTCACCATCATATAAATAGTATATAAAAAACTCCGACATTTTCCTAGAAAAAAAAGATAAAGAAACACAGTTATTACAAAATACAATTAGTAATGAATGATCAAATATTCTTACAAAAAATTATTACAGTTATTATTTACAAAAGTTTACAAGAGTTTACAATTAGTAATGAATGATCAAATATTCTTACAAAAAATTATTACAGTTATTATTACAAAATACAAAAGTTTTGCATTGATCAAATATAGCCTAAAAACACCATTTTCAATGCAAATTAATGAGAGAGTCTCTATCAAGCATTTCGTCGAACACCTTGTCTACATAATTCATCTCTATGTCCAACAAATTCAAACAATCAAACTTCCAACACACATATAACAATATAATTAATGCTACAATCACAAAATCACATTCTAAAAGCCTAAAAACACACTATTCAATGCAAACTAATGAGAAAAACTCTATCAAATATTTTGTAAAACACCTTGTCTAGATAATCCATCAAAATCCCCAACAAATGCATTTAATCAAACTTTTACTCAACCAACAAATTCAAATAATCAAACTTTTCATCAACCAATTATAATTGTTTCTCTTACCTCTACGCTCGTTGGGAGGGCCCAAATTGGAGATGAAAGGGCCCGAAATGAAGATACACTGAAGGGCCCGAAATGGAGATACACTGAAACGCTGAAAATCGATCGAGGAGAAGATCGATACAGGCAAAGATTGGAGTATCAAGGATATTTTAGGTATTAAGTAAATATTGGGTTTTTTTTATTATTATTAGTATGAATAAAAGTAAGGATAAAATAGGTATATCACTTACCAAAAATTTGGACAAGCCTATGAGGGAGGCCTATTTTTCCAATAGAGCTTATCTCTTCAGTCCTTTTTGCAAAGTAAGCCTATTTGCCTAAAAAAAACCCCAATTGGCTGCTCCAAGAGATCTGCAAAATTGCTAATACACCCCCCTCAAGAGGTCTGAAAGGTTTAAGAAATCTTTAACATGAGAGTGTGTTGATAATTTCCAATAAATGAAGGGAGTTTTTAACAATTACGCAATAAATTAGGGGTTTGTGTGTAATTTTCCCCAAACAATATATATATTGTTCAAACTTGTTCTTAATTTATCGAGTTTCAGAATCGTGTTTGAGTTTGATTTAAACAAGCTTTAATCAAGTTGAATATGAATCGATTAATATTTTTATACAATTATATTATTCTTTAACTAATTGAGTCGAGTTCAAACTTAGTTCCAAATCTTATCTATCATAAAGTTGCATTCAGCATCGTTTGTTACATTATTGATTAAACAAATCGAATTCAAATAAACCTTTAATGATTGATCTTGTATCGAAGATCGAATAATTTAATTAATTTTTCAGGGATATACACTATATACTACTACTAGTCCTATTGGAAATGACAACAAATTTATTCAGGATTAAGAAAAATGAGATGGTTTACAATTGTAGCATTTGACTACTAATATGAGAGCAAGCATCACGGCAATTTCGTTTTGTGCAAGACTTAATTATCTTTTCAATTCATCAAGTAAAACAACAAATTATATAATTTATATCATTACATTGATAACTAATTCAAGAAGTTTTTCACAAAAAGGGCCCCTGAAAAGCACAAAATCACATCTCTTTGAAGATAATCTCATATGGTATTTTCCAAAGTCTCCAAGTACAAAATATAGCCTAAAAGTCACACTAAAATGACCATATTTAATCACATAAGATGAGAGTTCCAAGTTTGATTAATACTACAAAAATGTACATAAAATAAGAAGGCTCTCAAGTCCCATCTTAACAACGACGATCACCCCAAGTTGTAATTTAGCAACAAACCATTTAATCAACAAGATCCCCATATGGGAGCCGAGCTCGTTCTACGCAGTTGATTCTTCGGCTCTGGCGGGGGTATGATAGGCAACATTGTCTCCAATTCCTGCAAGCGCAATTATAATATATTTTTTCTTAGTGAATTGGTTACATGATAAGTGAATATCAATCTGCATTCAAATTTAATAAAATTACTAACAATTTACAATCGACTAATAAATATTACGAACAATCAATTAACCATGACAAAGAAAATAGAATAAATATTCACACATTGGTGGGACTTGGGAGTAGAAGTCAAGACCTTGAGACCTCTAGCATATAGGGTCTCGCAAGTAGAGTTAGGCCTCATATTTGATATAGTAATATCTTAAAACACACAAAATGGAGTATGTCTCCTCCACAAAATCACAGAATTGGGAAAAAGTAAATATTTGTCATGCAGATAAACGAGTCTTGGTGAATCAATTAACACACGACAAAAACAAAGCACAAATGCGTTATCTCACATTGGTTGTGGGAGAGAATTTAGATTGAGTTCAAAAAAAAAAAAAAAAAAGCTGCAATAGACTCTCCTAGAACAAACTTATTATAATATCGTGAAAATCGTTATATTTGTAATGGTCCTATATCCTACGCCTTTATTTGAAAGGTGGCATGCTCAAGCGTTTCTAAAGTTAACTTCATCTTCCTCCCCTATTAAATTATTTATGCATTTTTCCGACATAAAATTTGCAAACAATTTCACTTAACTTCCCGGTTCATTATCAAGCAATGACGGAGGTTTCTTCCTTTAAATCCAAACATACATTTTAGAGCCAAAACCCGCCAACACTGATTCATATATCCAGAGGGGAACTTTTCAGACGAAAAGTTAAAACTACTGTTTGGTGATAGAAGGACAGAATATGCTCAAGCAAAAACAAAAATTCCCAATATTTAATACGAGCAGAAATCAAGGAGTTCTTCATAGCCTAAAATATAATTTACTCTTCTTTTTTCCTAATTGAACTATATTATGAAGTTTTAAATCGAGACAAACTATTAGAAATAATAGTTCCAATTTCAGTTACTCATACGATTTTCTCTCCTAAAAGTCGAGCGTGCAGGTGGAATCTTAAACTTGCTGGACAAATTTCTGTGCATTATTTTCTACTCCACTAAACAAATATGTAAGTACATAAAGCCATGAATAGAACTAGAAATTTATTTCGTTATGTTTGTTCAGTCTATACATTAAGACGACTGAGAGAGTAAACGCAAGCACTAAATCAGTAGCCACAAGCTCAACAACGGCAAATAGAGGTCGAGAAAAGCAAAGAAAGATATTTTTTACAAAACAATGTGCAAATTGACATAGCATGAAATGTAATTCAATTTTAAAAATAAATAAAGAAGTATATGAAAATGTTATAGAAATGAAAATGCAAACCTTTTGTCTTTTGAGCCTTTCGTTCTCCTCCTCCAGACGTGAAACCTTGTTTTCCAGCTCGTGGGTGTAAGCCTACGGACCAAAAGTTCAAATAACATATGCTTATAGACAACAGTAAAGAATTAAAGAAAATAATGTCATATACTTCGGTAGCATGATTCCGGGTATTATGTTAGCACAATTTAGGGGATTTGCTTAGTACTTAGATTATATATTCTCCATATTTAGACTATATCATGTTCTTCGCCTTTCTTAAGTAAGTTCATTATACTTGTGCCTATATAAAAGCTCATTTTGTACCCCCTCTAATGAATCAATGCAGTACCACATTTCAGTCAAGTATGATTACTTTCATGTTTGTATCGTTTTTCTAACATGACCTCAGAGATACTATGGTTCTATACATGATATCAGGACCCTAAAGGAGTGCTTGCAAACTCGAATTTTAGGTGCTTGTGATTCAAATTCTCTAAATAATCTATAATCCAAGGGGTGCTAAAAACTGGTTATGTTATTTGTGTAATTAAATCAAAGTTACTTTAGACATATTTATCACTTTCAATCTCCTTTTTTGCGAACATTTCCATGCAGCTTTTTTCATCTTCCCACTTATGTTTGCAAACACTTACACACTTCTGATTTTTTTCTCAATTCTAATTATTTTGCAGTTATAATCACTTCTATAAGCATTCGTGTTTGTAAAAACTCCTCAAGTAACTTTTCACATAGTCCTCTTTCTTTGCATCTGAATAACTATTTTGAGGATTAAGTTAACATACGAGTGCATGAAAAAGCACCTGTTTTCTCGCTCGTGATCTGGCTGCAGATTCCCGGTTTTTGATCATCCTCTTCTGCCTCCTTTGGACACTCTTTTCAACTATCTCATCAGGGGCGACCCGTTTTCGCCCGGGAGTCTGAGTTTCCGACAAAGTACCCATCAGAGGGGATGAAGGCCCAGGATAAGTAGCGTCCATGATACCATTTCCACCAATAGGCATAGGCTGTTGACCCGGATAACCCCTAATGAAAACGGACCCCACATTCTGATAATTCATCCATTGAGCTTGCTGAGGGAGTCCTGTCGGGTCAGGGGCCGCAACAACCGGGCCCAGGTTTTTCTTTCCTCCGTTTGATGACTCAGCAACAACCCCCGCCTTAACCAAAAAGTCCTCCAATGTTATTTCACCAAGTGTGGCTTTCCTATCAAGACTATTCCTTTTCTGCCCCTGTTGAATGTCCTGCCACACCTCCTCAACGGTCTTTTTGCTTATATCCGTAGACGGATGATTTAAGCCCGGTCCGGGTTCGTGATTAACACCTCCCATTGATTGATTATTAGCCTCAGCAGTCCACACAGTTTTTAGAAGCTCATCAAGATTCATGCTACTTAGAGGTTTCCCCAAATCTCCCAATTGGCTCTGCACCTCATCAAGAGTGAGGCTATACAATGATCCTTGCCTACCCAACGGGTTCGAATTCGGGTCCTGAATTTGAATTCGGGCTTGGCTTTGGATTCCACCATTGCTATTACTACCATCCCCCTGAGATCCCATTAGCAATCTCTCTCTCTCTCTCTCTCTCTCTCTCTCTCTCTCTCTCTCAAATTAACCTCTGTAACAAATCAATCACAAATTAACAGCAGCAAACAAAGTCCTAAACCCCAAATCTTTGCATGTAATCCATCATTCAATCTATGAAAAATAAAAAACACAGCCCATCAAATTGAAGAACAAAGCAATTGGAAAATTGCAATAAAGATTAAATTTTGGGCTCCAGATCAAAAAAATCAAACAAAATGCATGAAAAATTTTAAAAAAATCAAAGTAAAAAATAAACAAACAAACATAAGTTACCAGGAAATATAGAAGAAACCCATATAGCATACGAATTGTTTAGGTGAAATTAGAGTGTGCATGCAGCCACTGCCTTCCACCATTTCTCTACAAGAGAACAAAAAACCCAGAAACCTGAGCTCAAAATCCAACTCATCAGAGAAACAAAGAATATATTTGGACAAAATGATAAATATAGGGGAGAGAGAGTGAGAGAGAGAGAGAGAGAGAGATCAGACCCACATTCTGTTCAGTATAGTGTTACATTTATTAATTTTCAATGTATGAAAATTGAAAACATAGGACTAAAAGAAAATTCATAGTCCGCTTCGTGTTAGGTCGACCCCTAATGTATCTCACTCATAAAATGGGTGACAATCATATGTAACAAACAAGTGTAATTCCTTTTCCGCTGCGATCAAGTTGTGAACGGATTAGAATTTTTCAAACTAAATAAAGTATTGTACATCATTGTACCCTCTTCAAATAAATGTCATTAGATATTAGGTCGACTCCTAATGTATCTTATAAAATGGTTGACAATTATATAATAAATGTAATTCATTCTGCTGTCAAACTGTGAGCGAATTAGAATTTTTTGAACTAAATAATGTATTGTATATTATTGCACCCTCTTCAATAAATGTATATTTCTAGAACTTTTGAATAAATAAATAAATAAATAAAATTGAAAGAGGTGGTTGTTTTATATAATTCTTTGTTACCGGTACTCGTGCCTCCACTCATTCGAAAGTTGGAACTTTTTATTGAATAATGAATATTGTTAATGATTTCACCTTTTTCTTTTCCCTTTTTCCTATTTCGGTTTCGAGGTGTTATACTTCTTTGGGAAAAAGGGGGGAAAGTAGTGAATATAATGAAAGTTGTTGAATAAAAAGTTTTAATTCAAGAATCTACGTATAAAACAATTAGGCGGCTTTCATGTTTAGAGGTGTGACTGACATTATGATATTTGAATCGAGATTCCTCACTAAAAATTTATTTAAGCTCAACACATTTAATATATTAAACATATTTGAAGTTTGAACACATATTTTTTTGTGTTCGATGGGGTTTGAAATTTCATTTTTAGCCAATATACACAATACAATACACAAAAAAATTTTCCCTAATTATTATATTATGGTATTATACACCGGTTCATCTCCATTTGTATCATCACTGATCGTCATCCCCCACCGTCGCTCATCGTCTCCGACACCACCACATTTGCCAACCTCTCAATCACCATGGTTCCTCCCTTTCTCTCGTCTAACTCATGTTCCACGTCTACTTCCGCCTCCCTCTTTTCCATCCCCGTCATCTTTCCACTGGCACTCATCGCCTCTCCTATACTCGAACGCCTTAATGGAGTTCTTCATCATCTTCGCCAACTCCGACTCTCCTCCATATAACATTTCTCCTTATAAAGACATAGTCTCCCTCTTTGTCAAAATCAAAAGACCCATCGTGGCACTTGCCGCCGCTGCCTCCCTTCTTCCCATGACAGCCATCGGCGCCAACCTTTTGACCAATATTGTATTGTCCGGCGCCTTTTATCTTTTTTGATATATTTATCGAGCATCAACATTGTATTACATTATTCAACTTTAACTAATATACACAATAGACATATATTTTCTCTCTAACTGTTGTATCAACGACGATAACATTCAATCTCACACAACATAGGACGCTAGCACGACTAGAATAATGTCAAACAAATCCCACTATTAGAATTTAGGTCTTATTTTGTTGATTTTTAGTTTTAGTTTCCATCATTTTTAGTAGTATTTTTATTTTGTTGTTTGTTTACGTGCGAAAATGAGAAAGTGTGGAGTAGTGGTAAAACTCTTGATTGGGTCGCATCTTATGTCACGCTAGTTAAATAATAATCAATTGGGAAATGTTTACTTAATATAGTGGCTCCCATTATTTTGGGGCAATCTATGGTGGACTGGAAGTGTTACTCCCGATCCATTTTTCACCTCACAAATACTTGGGATATAGTGGTTTACACAGGGTAGGTGGGCGTGAAAACCACCCCACTCAATTTGAATGTGTGGTATAAAATGAATTTGGAACAAATCTCCCGATCCACATTAGAATTTTCCCATTATTTTGTGAGAAGAGAAGAGAAATTATTATGTGACGACAAAGTGAGTTTTAATTATTTTTAAATTAGTGAAACATCATCTTGATGATGCGAGTCTCATTTGACAAAAAAAAAAGGTCTTATATACTTCAAAATGACAATATGGGGAAAAAAGGCGTATTCTTGTTTAAATGAGTTAAATAAACACATTTTTAATAGTTCAAATAGTATAAGCAAAGGCGGAGTCAGGGCAGTCGTCCCCCTCAACTTCGAAAAAATTATCTTTTTAGGCTACAATTTTTTTATTTTTTAACGCCCCCCCCCCCCCCCCCCCCCCCCCCAACCAAACAACACCTCAAACCAAAATATATCAAGTTTTCTCCCTTTTTTTTCGTTTGCGCTCCTCGAATATAAAATCCTATCGTATGAGGTGTTAATTACATCAATACGCTCTCCCAATTGTCGCAATTATAGCTTAACCCCTTTTTTCGGAATTTATCTATACGCCCTAACAATTACAAATGTTAGCATGCGTCAGGATTACAAAATGGTTCCGTTAAAATTATATGTGATCTACCTAGAATGTTTTTTAATTAGTATTATTGATTTTTTTAAATTCATATTTTGGAAAAAGAAAATATGAAAGTTACGTTAAATAAATATTAAAATTGTTCGAAATATATTTGAAAAATATAAACAGAACATTTAACAAATGTTAAAGTTATTGTAAAATGTTAAAATGTCCAAAAATAAATAAATTATTAAACAATTATTATAGAGATATGTTAAAGCATTAAATAAACTAGTCGCAGTGGCACACTCGATGCGTGTGTTTAAGCCCTGTTTGTTTTGTGTTTTCAAATCACTTTTTCCATTTTCATTTTCATTTGAAACTGAAAATGCACACTTTATACTGTTTTTAATTGGAAATATTCTCATTTTCATTCTCGTTTTTACGTTTCCAATAAATTTCAATAATTTCTTTTAAATTACATTTTACATCACTCATCTTACAATTTCTTTTTATCACTTTTCTCTCTCCTTTCCTTTCAATTTTTTAAACCTTTCTCTCTCCTCTCCTTTAAATTTTTAAATCTAACACTATTCATCTAATTATTACTTTTCAATCATTTCACACATCACAATCACCAATTTCAACCATTTTTTAAAACACAATCAAACACACCTACTTTTTTCACTTTTCTCACACAAAAATAAAAAAAACTCATTCCCCCATACATTTTAGAAAATAACGGTTGAAAATGAAATGAAAACACATTTAAACAGAGCGTTAATGTCTTAACAAATTTAAATTAGTATTATAAATTCATTTATTATTTTGTTAAATGAAAATTTATCACTATCATATGTCTTGTTTGAAATTATGCGAGTATAAATTTTACCTATAATTTTATGTCAAATTGTTAATTATTATAAGTACTTAGAAATTAATGCAATAGAAAAGAGAAAAAATGAATAACAAAAAAAAAGGAATATGTGAAGAGAAATAAGAAGAAAAAGTGTGCGGGAAGAAGGGAAGAGAGAGAGAGAAGAGAGAAAGAAACGTGACGAGGAGAGAAAAAAGGGTGGAAGAAACTATATGTAACACTTGTCAAAGTTATATTAGGTGCAAAATGTTATATCAAAATATTGGCAACCATAGATAGTTATTCTAAGGTCTTCTCAGTTTATATCTAGTATAGATGTTACGGGTATGTTGGAGGGAGGTGGGGGAGCGAAGAAGACAAAGTCTTCTGTAATCTATTTTCTTTTTCTTTGGGTTTTTTTTTTTCAAAAATAAAAAAGGTTTTAATCAGGGGTATTTTGGACTTTTGACATTTCCGTTGAGCTTTTTCTGTCCTGTAATGTTTTGTAACTGTCGGGTGCAAGTAATTTTCCAAAAAAAAAAGGGGTTAATCTGTATTACGACAATTGTGAAAATGGGTGTGAATGTAATTAACCCTACTATAAAATGTTAAAACGGAGTTTTGAACAAATAAACAAACAGGATATTAAAGTTTCAGTCTAGCACTATGTTAGTGGAAATATGATTGGATTATGGAGAAGAAGAATCAATGAGAAACATAATGACCTATACTTAAAAGGTCAAAATATTGAACTTACAAAGTCTATTTGTTTATTAGAGTTTACTTTCATTTAAGAAGAGGCCAAATGGAGGTTTATGTCCAAAAGCCAAAAAATAATACATACAAAGAGATGCAAACACACACTGACTTTTGTAGTAGCCCAAACTTTATTATAATTAAAAACTAGTCCGCATATCGAGTGTGCAAAAAATTAGTTTTAATTGAAATGTTTTAGAATTAAAATTAGTTGAGCTTACGTAAAAGACAACAAAAGAGAAGAAAAATAGGCCATAGAAGAAAGAAAAAAGAAAAAGGGATGAGAAATATGGTGCATAAACTTTATTCATAAAATAGAATTGTTTTTGTTTCACTAAAATCGTTTGACAGTCCAAAAGCAATTTCTAAATGCCCCTCTTCAATTCTATAATCGTATAAATATTGGTGGTGAAATTCACAATGAGTACTCTCCAATGAAAGGAATCGAATTGTCACTGGATGCCATTTCACCAAAGCACGTTAAGACATAAAGCTCAATTTGATAACCGCGGTCTCATCAACACTAGGAAATATAGTCTCAAGTGGATCGAGCTTTATGGGTCGTCCACCACGAAGCCGTACTGCACCTGTATAAAGTAACGAATTATATATTTTCAGTAAGATTCGAACTCGTGACTTTCAAGTGGAAAGCTAGAGATTTGATCACTATACCTAGGGGTGTCCCTGGTTTCATTTAATCGATCGAATCAAATACAAAACTTCGATACATTCGGTTCGGTTTTCTTTAGTTTTTAGAAAAATCCACTTTTCAATTTGGGTTTATTTTTAGCACATGTTAAATTGAACGGTAAACCGAATTTTATTTTCATGGATATTTTTCATTTTAATTTTAATCAATAAAAAATATTAAGGGAAAATTGTATTTCTAGACACGATTTATCCTTGTGTTGCCTATAAGTTGCAATCTTTTTTTTTAGAATTTTTAAATGAAACTTTGTTTAACCGAAACATAACCTAATTCAAATCAATTTTCGACCAAACCAAACTGATCGATCCACTCGGCTTGATTTGAATCTTTGGGAAACCAAAAATAAGTTCGACTTAAAGCTTAAATGCATTGGGTGTTCATACATACACCAAACGGCTAGGATGAAACCGAAAATCAGTTTGGGCATTGGCCCCATCCAAGAATTTTAATGTCGGGGAGTACAAGTCCTTGAAAGCTAGCAAAGCCAGCAGGCATGCCTTATCATAGACAGTTCATATGTCCTTAATTTTAGCATGTTTTTGTAAACATATTTGACATTTTTTGCTACTACATTAACCAACCAAAAATTTCAGGTTGATGAAATGTTATTTTCACTGCTGTTCTGTTTGACAACACGAACAAAAAAAACAAAAACAAAGACAAAATTGTGTTTCTTATTCATTATCGTATATATTTATAATTTTTAGTTAATGTTCTTATTTTATTTCAAACACGAAATAGATTTTCATGTCATTTTTGCAGTTAAAAGATAAAATTATAGATTTTATTATACGAAAAAATGTGTTTATTTTTTAGAAACTAAAACGCAAACTCATATTTCTCTCCCCCAGTTTTTACTAGGCTCTTATTAATTCTTTTAACATTGTGAAACAGTTCTGTTCGTATCTCTCTTTGATGTTAAAAGTGTTTGAATAATGATGTAACAAAGTCATATAATCAAAATTATTAATATAATAAGATTTGAGTGATAAAAAACTAATCTTATCATAATGATTTACTGATGAAAAATGAATACATTCTGTTTTATTCAATTCACTGTAAAATGACATATCTGATAAGTAAGTCAGAACATTTTTTGGTAAATGTCCCATAAGTCATACATGATATACACCTTGTATCCATTAGATTAAAGTTGCATAACTTATCTCCCAAGGACAAGAAACGACATCAATGACCCTTGACAAATGACCTATACTTTTGGCCAGGAATCTAAGGTGAGTCGAGCAGGCTAGACCAGAGCTCAGCTTGACCTCGAATTTTTTCTTGAGCCGAACTCGAGCTCACTTATAATTGTCCATAAGCTCGTAAGCCGGCTTGCGAGCTTTTATTATTATTATTTAATTTTACCTTCTATATATGACTAATAATACCAAAATTTCATAATACAACATATTTTAATGATGCTTAAGTTTTTTTCTATTTTGTTTTAAATCGTGCAAAAAAAAAAAAAAAAAACAACAACTATAAATATATATATTTTTGTTGATATTTTATGATATATATATTTTTTAAATTAATATAATAAAATCTTATTTTCACGACACCCTCCTCTATTTTCTAAATACTTATTGAATATAAGGTATTTAGTTATTATTTATCTTAATAATGTATACTATACATTATTAACATATTGTGATAAATAAAAAAATAGAATTTATTTTATTTTATTTTCTAATAAAGAAAAAAAGATTAAATTAATTTTTACTTCAAGTTCGAACTCAAGCTCGAGCTCGACTCATCTATTTTGCATTAGAATATGTGACTAATTTGACTCCCGATCTTGAAAAATAGCTCGATGAAGCCCTTTGAAATCGATGGGTGAACTGTCAAATTATAAATAGTAAAAATCTGATTTTTCTCTTTTTTAGAAGATTTTTTTAAAAAAATTAGCTAGTTTTTCCAAATTTTGCAAAACATAAATAGGACTTCGAGATTATTTTCTTTTAATTAAAAGTCTTGATTAGCATTCCATTCAAATGCATTTTTCAAAGAATTTTCTCCGAAAAATAATTTTTCAGAGATGGTTATATCAACTACTTAAAGACCATAACCACTACAAAATGTTCCTTTCCTCAAAGTTTCTGGAATATATCCACCAACACACCCATAGTCCCTTTTGGATCAAGCATTATAAGTTAGACACCATCAACTTATAATATACACACATAAAGTAGTCAGCTCTTCGTATTAAGTAAGATTCGCTTGTGATATTCAAATAGAAAAATAGAACTCACCACAAATCACTTTGTTGGTGGTAATTGTAATATAAATAAAATTGACAATTTATTGTCATTCGCGGTTTTCTTTATCCTTATATCATTTTAATAAGGTTTTGCTGCATAAATTATATATTCCCTATATGCGCTCGGTTTCTAGGGGTTTTACCGTTTAATCTATTGAGTCGAGAGTTTTGAATGGGTCGAGAGGAACTCGTAAATCCAACTAAGTAATTTCCCTACAAATAACTAGCAATTAATTTTACAGTTAAGATATCTAAAACTTGTTGGTCTAGTAGTATCTACCTCCCGCTTTATATGAAAGGTCCTGGGTTCTAATCAAGACTGCCACAAGTTGTGTCTCTCCCCTCCTTTATCAAGCTAGATAGAGTTTTTATGGCTCAAGATTATAACTATCAGCTCGGATTTGTCAGGCTAAATATGTAGGGTATTCTCGTTCCTCTTAAATTAATATATATATATATATTTTTTTTGGTTTACACCAGGGTTTCCACCGCTGATCGCAGTGACTAATCCCCTCGCCCCACTGTCAGCACACTAAACGATAGGAGGCTGGCCAAAGAGTTTTTTCCATTCACAAGAGTTGGGATTTGAACTTTCAACAACTTGTTTAAGGGACGAAGCGCTGAACCACTACACCAATAAAAGACAAAATTGAAATATTCATTGTGCTAGACATTCTTAAACATAGCCAGACACATACATTTATGTGACTGTCTTGGCAATTAAGGCCATTCATTCTTGTTGGGACGGCCAACAGTATGGGGAGCACTGAATTTCCTTCACGAATTGATCTGCGACCAAAAAGGGTCCCTTAAGAAAACAACGAGAAAGAAAGCATCTTGTAGTAGACATTAAATTCAAAAATAAATTGTCGGGGATAAATTATTCGGTCGAAACACAATATAATTCTCTATTTTAGAATCGTATCCCTAGAAAAATGTTTCTATGCACGGATGCACCGAGTGTTCATACATCAAACGATCCATCGAAACACTTAACTTATCTGATTCTAGGTATCTTACTAACAACGCCTATGCATATAGTGGATGCTAATATTGTTTGATATGGATCGTCTAGGGCTTGTTTGTTTACGTTTTCAATATAACATTTTCCATTTTTTATCACAATTTTCTGAAAATCCCTACAATAAACCATTTTCAATCAAAATATATTTTTTCAACTCCATTTTCGCATTCTCCTATATAATTACATTTCAATCAATACATTCATCACTTCACATTATCTCCCACCAATACTTACCTATTCCGATTATTCGTTCTTTTCTATTTCTTATTTTACTATTTTAATGTCACATAATCATTACCAAAGTAATTCAATCAACTATTTTATACATCATATATCAATCAACTATTTTTTATTTGACATATTTGTCTATATTCATCCATTTTCTAAAAATATAAACAAAATAACATATATACATCAAATAATCATCTTCACACAAATACTCAAAATACACAATCCTTTAATTTTTTTTAAAAAAATATACTCAAAAACATAAAGAAACAAAGCCTAGCGTATGGAGCCCCTATTTGTATAAACATTTTTCGTACCAACGCCATATTAAATCATGGCCCCAACCCCTGAAACCAACCCCTTTTATTGACCCCTATAAATATGACATTGAATAATAGCATTTACAATTTGAATTCAGATATAAGACTACAACTTTAAATAACGAAAAACAATGGAAAGCCATAAAGAGCTCACTCGAGATGAGAGATGGTCACTTAAGGGAACGACTGCCCTTGTAACTGGAGGCACTAGAGGCATCGGGTCAGTGATTTCTTTATATTAATTCAAGTATATATATATATATATATATATATATATATATATATATATACTGGTCATTCTTAAGAGCTTTCTGGACTTTGAATTTTTGCATAAACACAATCTTATGTATATAGTGGAGCGATAAATGCAAATTGTGATTATGTCGAGATTTGGATTGTCGAGATCCCCTAAGAATTACGACATCATTACTAATGCAAAAGGAAGTTTTCAAAAGAGGTGATTGCCCCTACTAGATGGCCCATGGAAGGACGAAGCCAGAATTTTTAGTTCGGGGTACCAATACAAAAAAGAGAGAGCCAAATATTGATATTTTTAAATTTTAGGGGATAAAATTTAAAATATAAAAATTTGTAGCGCAAAATATACAAAAGTTTTCAAAGTGGGTGTTTTACGACTTTTACCACACACAGAGATAATTGCAATTATATTGAAACTCTAAATCCCAAAAATTCTTAACAATTCACTAAATATTACTTAAAGAAATGGGATTTTCAAAAGCGAGGGTGATTGCCCCTACTAGACAGTCAGTCCCTCTTTAGCTCCGTCCCTGAAAAGTAAAAACAACTTATACTCTTTTTGAACCTAGAATTTGTCGGTTCGTCCTTAATGTGATTGGATTATTGATTAATCTCAAGATTAATGTTCTTGTTAACCTATGGAATTATTAGGTATGCCATAGTTGAGGAATTAGCAGGATTTGGTGCAAAAATTCATACTTGTTCAAGAAACCAGACAGAATTGAATTCAAGGATACAAGAATGGAAAGCCAAAGGATTTGTAGTAAGTGGCTCAGTATGTGACTTGTCTTCAAGAACACAAAGAGAGGAGCTCATGCAGACTGTGGATTCTGTTTTTGATGGCAAACTTAATATTCTTGTGAGTTATGCTTGCACATTATACTATAAATTATTTTCCATTTAGTGGAAATATCTTATTAGAAAGTATAATAAATTAAGATAATGATAAATGGCACTTTGGGTGCCCTATTTTAATTTGTCTGTCTCGTCTTGTGTCCACTTCATGAATGCATGTCTGTCACGTGTCAAATTTATGTCACTTGCATATTTTGAAATTTTTTTTTTATAATCATTTTGAGAAATATTTTATATACATAACGGGCATATAAATAATGAAATATAAGATAAAATATCAGTCTAAAATAGATAATGCTATCTTTTCGGGTCATACTGGTCATATTTGGAGGTTCTGGACCCGCAACATCTACACCCTCCAATTTAAAACCCAGTATTGTAATTCTTTTTTAAAAGCAAAAAAAATAGAAAAGGAGACGACTTTTCGACATGGGGTTGTTTGTCCCTTTTTTATCAAAACACAACAAGGCAATTAGTCATTTCTCATTTGACATGGGGTGATTTGTCCATTCACTATTACAGAAGAGGATATATAAAATGCATTTTACCCAATTTCAAACTTTTTCTTCAAAATTCTAACATCAATTATATTTATTTTCATGATAATTACCAAATTAGATAAACAATGCTGCAATAAGCATATTGAAAAGAGCAATGGAACACAATGAGCAAGATTTTTGGCACATAATGGAAACCAATTTGGAGTCCCCTTTTCATCTGTGCCAAATTGCACACCCTTTGCTCAAAGCATCGGGCAAGGGCAATATCGTCTTTATCTCCTCCGTCGCCGGGAAAATGGCTCTTCCGGGAGTCTCCGTTTATTCCGCTTCTAAAGGTAAATAATTTTTTTATAATACGGAAATGCTAAAAAGACAAATAAAACCTTCCCTTGCCAATTTTTTTTTTATATTTTTTATATATAATTAGAGTGAATATCTAAATGTGTCTATTTTAATTTTCTTACAAGTGCAGGTGCAATTAATCAATTGACAAAGAATTTGGCTTTGGAGTGGGCAAAAGACAATATTAGGGTTAATGCTGTGGCACCATGGGCTGTCAAGACCACAATTGTTAAACCTGTATTACACTTCTCCCTTACTATGTTATTTGGTACATTACCAATAATAATAATAATAATATAAAATATGGTATTTGCAAATGAAATTATGCTTTTTATACCTACACAAATAAAAATATTAATAAACTTTATATATCATGAAATTTCTTGAAATTTTGTTTTCTAAATGCTCTCTTTTTTGTAGTATTACTAAACTGGTTTGAGGTTCTATTTTGAGAAAAATATATTGATTTGTCTACTTCCAAATTTGAGATAAAGGGTGAGTTTTGTAGATTCTCCGAAATAGCCTTGGGAGAAAACCAAGTACTTGAAAATAGAATTTTTTTGCAAGGTAAAATTGCATTTTTTTTGAACAAAAGGTAAAATTACATTTTTTGCTCCTATCAAATTAGAGCAATGAGCACCTTTGATCCCAAATTTAGTGGAGTATACACTTTCACCTCATAACTTACAAATAATTTTATATTTGGTCCATACAATTTGTTTCTGGGCAAAATCTACCAAATGAGGTATTCATGGTCGTAATTCTACTGATTTAATAGGGAAATATCACGAGAAAGACAAATAAGGCCCTCAAAGATGACATTTTGAAATGAATTTTTCAGCCAATTTGGTGGTACTTTTCCCTATCAAAACACTTCTTTACCTTTCACATGGATTTTTTCCCATTAAATTAGCAAAATAAACGGCTAAGTGCACTCACTTTGCTCATTGAGTCATAAAACTAACATGTTGGACTAAATTTACAATGATTCTTAATAGCTTGAAACTAAATGTGCAGAGCCTTTTAAATTCAAACCAATGGTATCCGTTAGCCTATCCAATGGGATTAAAAGTCATTTTCCACCCCAATAGCACACAACTTAAAGAAATCGCCGAGTACCATCTTTTTTTAAAGAGTATCGGACTCATAGCTACTATAAAATCACAATTATATATGCATCGTAAATATTATATGAATATGTATGATTATCTTGAAATTGAGCGCTTAAGAATGATTCGAGGTGGATGATTAGTACTTGATATTTCCAATAAATTTACTGAAAAAACAAAATATGCCCCACATTGCAATTTGAGAAAGTTAACAAAATATGTACCACATTGGTGACAAAAAAAACAGTACTAATTTATTGTCTTAATTTGATTTGCTTTTTTGTGCAGGAAAATGTTGACAAATCTATTCAAAGTATGTTTATTCCCCTACTTGCTAGACCACCAATCCGACCAATAGCAGAACCTAATGAAATTTCACCATTAACAGCTTTCCTTTGCCTTCCAGCAGCTTCATATATTACTGGCCAGGTTATTTATGTTGATGGAGGATTCACTAGTGGTTAAATGTTTTAGGCAATGATAATAATGTAATTCATAGCTAAATTTAATTGAAATAATTACTCTTTACTTGAATTTTTATGTACTCAGATGATGTAATTGAACGTTTATCTCGATAAAGAGAGTATACTCCTTTAATGAATGTTCGAGATTAATGGAATGGGTTTTAGTCATGCACTTTTAATTTGAAGAAAATAGTGTTATATCAAGTATCTAAAATAGAATGATGCAGGTTAAATTAACAAGTATTAAATAGGGATGGCAATGGGTCGAATTTGCGAAAACACGAGAACCCATCAGGACCAAAGTTTGCTGGTTAGAACTTGCACCCCGCTTCAACCCGATAGTTAATGAGTTGGACCCGTTAGACCCACTTTTAATTTTAAAAATATTAAAAAGTTCATTTTTTTTAAGAATAGTCATAATTGTCAAATTGTTGGAAATTAAGATTGTTGACAAAAAATTCTTTATGGAAATAGTGTAAGCATGTCTTGATTTTGATAAATTATTATTTCGCTTTTTATTTTTGGTCTCATTCATTATGGATTTTTCTCGTTCTATAAATTTGTTCTATTTTAATTTTGGTCTCATTCGTTATGAATTTTTCACATTTAGTCCCTCAACTTTCAAACTATCTCACATTAGTTTCAACCGAAACTAAATAGAAACCGTCACTACAAAAAAATTTGACATTGGTGACAAAATGACAAGTGACAATATCAAAGTTGTCACTATTATCAATTTTTAGTGACAAAAACTTTTTTATCACTAAAATATGCTCCACATGTTTAATAGTGACAATATTTGTATAGAAATTGTCACTCTTGATAATTAGTGACAAGAAAATTGTTGTCACTATTAAGAATTAGTGACACATATTTGGTGACAATTTAGTGACAACAATTATAGTTGTCACTGTACATGTGTCACTAATTGTCAAAAGCGACAATTTTCTAGAAACTGTTATCACTAAAAATTGTTATTGTGATAAAGCAAAAAATGTTGTCACTCATTATAAATATGTAGTGACAATTTTAACATTATTACTTCAAATTTTGTCACAAATATTACTTTTTGTTGTAGTGAATGTGATATTGAAAATAAATCATGTGTGAGTGTATTCATGCAAAAATTCTCCAAAAAAAAAAGGATCAAAATGTTGACTAACGAAGTTGACCATTTAATTTTGGACAAAAAATTTGTCCGAGACTAACTGTGAGATATTTTGAAAGTTTCGTGAGTAAATGTGAAAAATCCATAACGATTAGTCCAAAATTAAAATAAGGTGAAATTATGAGACGAACAATGCAATTTTCCCCTCTATACACGTTTCCCAACTATAATTCACACACACACACGTGTGTGTATATATAAGCCTTCTAAAATCCATTCTATTCAAGGTATTAAATATCAGTATCATTGTAGATGTCGTGGTATTATATTTACGAAAATTTCGACTAAAATTTCTAGGATATTTATAATTTCAGTTTCGACTATAGAGAAATCATGAAAATTTATATAAATAATTTAAATTTCTAAATGTAACGTTGGGTATTTTTAATATACATTATTATGTATTTTTTAAATTAATAATATTTTGTGTATAATATATATATATATATATAGTGACTAGTGAGCTTTATAGTATGAGGAAAATTCGTGATGGAAATCTAAAATAAGTAGGATTTGGAAATAAAATAATAAATAAATGAATATCTTTAAAACTTTATTAATGCGAAACATTTACAATCTCCATAAAATATATTATTCAAATTCATATGGTATTTCTAAGATCAAAATCATTATATTCCGTCCCACGTCAACTTTTCATACTCATAATTATAAATAATTTAATATTACCTTCAAATTTTGGAAAATTTCTGGTTTCAATTAAAAATTTGAAAAATTTCGAATTTTGATCAAAATTTCGGTAGATATTATGCAAAATAATTTATTTTCATTTTTAAATTTTGAGTTTTGGAGAAAGTTGAGTTTTGATCGAAATTTCGATGGATATTCATAAAAGTGAATCAAAGAGCGGAATTTCGCTTTGAGGACCGAAATTTTGATTTTCGAGTTTTTCCACAAAATTTAAGACCATGATTCTACGTCTAAACGAAACAATATCGCTTGATTAAATTTACAGTCATAATCCAATATCAAAGTTAATGGGGGCTCAATGAAATGCAATAAAAATGATGGTTGGGGACACAGATACTACACTATCGGAGCATCTGCACAAGCTGGTGGGCGTAAAATCAGAGCAAGAGCTTGAAAACCTGCTCAAATTGTTATGGCAGACGCGCAAAATTGGCCTCTCGGCCGCCCAAAAAGCTTCATTTCAGACCCTTTTCAGCCTCCCTTCGCCCGGCGATCTTGACCCTGTGAGTGTTATTTTAGATGATTGAATTGAATTGGGGATTTCTGTATGTATCGATTTTCATTCTGTATGTAATGTGTAGATGAAATTGTGATTATCTATATCTATTTCCTCTGTCTGTTAGAAAACCTAAAATATTGGTCATTTTAAGTGTATAATGTATGAGCAATCGGCTTAGGAATACGATTTGGTGGCATATTATATTCACTCTTGATGAACTGACATATAACAACTGCAATTCTATGTATTATTTACATGCTTATGGTGCACGGACACGACATGGATACGGGACACATCAATTTTTGAAAAAAATGAGAAAGAGTAAATTACAAGAAGTTCCCTTCACTTTACACTTTAGTGCGAATTATCAAAACATCCCCGGTATTTTTGAAATCATATAAAGTCTCCTTCATATTAAGATAGTCTTATAATTACATCCCCTTTGTATTTAAAAGCTCTTACAAATACACCCCTGTAAACCTTACAAAGAGACCCCTGAGGGAGTCTTATTGTAATTTACCAAAAGTTAGGGGGTTTTTATGTAATTAGCATTAAAGTGAGGGGTGTGCATGTAATTCACCCTAAAAAATTAGTATGCAGACATGGTTCGGAGACGACTGCACATGTGTATTTTTTCCTTTCCTTTCTCTCAATAGCTGGACATGGACACGGCGTGTGTCCGACACTGCACGGTATGATTGAATTTTGGGAGTGTCTGTGCATTATAGCTTACATGATTGATTTTTAATCTCAATTTCCATCATAAGGAATGTCAACTCCTATGAAGGTGTAGCAGATAGAGTAAAACTTATTGCTAGGGTTTTAGTGGACTGCTGATGACATTTCAACATTGAATTAATTTTCGTTACAGGTTTTGGCATCCCTTCGTTCACTTATTCGAAATTGTGTACACAAGAACTCAGAAGGTAATGACATTTTGAAGCTTCTTCCACCTGATCTTCCTCTGGAACTGCAAACCATGCTTCTTGTATTATTACAGAAGCATCGAAGCGAATGGAAGGGAGAGCTGTCTCAAAATCAGGTAATCATTCTCAGGATATTGAAGATGATGAGATTCCACGCTACATTCATAATGGGATTTTCTTATGTTTGTAAAATTTGCATCAAGCAGATTACAATATGCAATTTTTAGAGTGGTAACGATCTGCTCTAATATTGTTGTGTCTCTCTGAGTTTATTTGTTTTTATATAGTGCTACTAATGAGTATGAATTTATTTGCAACTTTTGGAAAGAAGTGTGTTTTTGGATTTCTTTTTTCATTTTTGTTTTACTTCTGAGCCCGCTTTTGAGAGTGTCGTGTGGAGTTATCCATAAATTGATTCAAGTATCGATGCTCGGGTCCTTATGAAAATGTTTTATCTGTTTCTAGTTTTTCATATGTTATTATTATTATTGTTGTTGTTGTTATTATCTTTTTTTCTAAGTTATTTTCGCGTATAACTTTGGCAGCATGTATTGGGAGTGACCAGCTTCTCACATCAGCTTAATGCCAGCATATCAGTTCCGTTATCATCTTTTTCCTCGTCAGAGGTTTCTCGGTCATTCTTGTCACCTCACGTTGATCCAGTTCCTCAATTCAGCAGTCATAATTTTGGAGGTCCTACACCAATCACTGCTGACAGAAATGTGTCGTGTTTTCCACAGCTAACTCTTCAAAATGATTTCGTCCCTAATGAAATTCTGGTACGATCTTGACCCTTATTTACCAATTTAACCTAAAGATGATCATAATCTCAAAATGTTTGTTGAATTGTTGGCCGAGGATGAAGTTTTTATAAATGCTTGTATTCTATATTCATCTGTATTCCGTCTCCATTGCTTACTCTGGCAGATCTGACACATAGTATGCTTATTGTAAATTCATTTGGCAATTTCGATTCCTATTTTCCAATTTAATTTAAAAATAATCATGTTCCAAAATTTTATTGCTTTTTTTGGCTGATGAAGTGTTAAAAAGTGCTTAGTGCAGCAAACTTTGCTGAAATCTTCTGGGCTCTTAAAGCATTAGACGAACGCTTTAGCTAATGTTTTGCCTGCTTACGTTTACATACTTGATGCAGGGGGTTCTTCCACGGGTGAAGTCAATGACTTGGACTGTTGAGAATAAGAGTGCCATGCCGTCTAATCGAGTGGCTATTATTACTCTTAAGGTATGTTGATTAAACAAGCTTTAATAATTAATCTCCAACCATTCACAGATCTGCAAATTGCTAAATATTTGAAATATTCACATGTTATCTGGGGACTATTAGATAGAATAAGTAAAATATCGGTATCTCAAAGGCCCAAACAGAAAACATGAAACTGCAAGAGAATTGGAAGTTATAACATTCTGCTGAGGTTATATGTTAACTAGTTCTTCATTTCTACTCTCTTGTTTATGAAAAACTCTAAAATACGAGTAGCGTTGTTTTTATTTATTCGTTTGTGGTATGGTATAGTAGATAAGCACTATGGATTACCATTCTCCACATTTTCATCTTGTTTTATCAGAATTTTAATTTCAGTACCCTGATACTGATGCCATTTCTCTTCTTCTTACTTAATAGCTGCACGATTATACCAAGTCTCCTTCGAACGAGATGGAAGTGAAGTTTCAACTTACCAGAGATATACTCGAGGCTGTGTTGAGATCAATGACCTACATCAATCAACAATTATCACGAGCTGTAAGCGCGACATTCCTTATTGTATCACATTTTCATGTTTACAATAGATTTTGTTCTCGGCCTCGTTGGCTATTTATGTAGCTATTAAGTATCGTGCTCTATGTTGAACTCAGGTTGGATCCTCTTCAGCTCCATTGCAGAAGAAACAAAGACAGTAGCCAATCATTTTCCCGTGATATCCGTATAATTACAAGCATTCGAGTATAGTGGACCTCCTGTGGGTCCCACCGCCCACCGCCTAGACGGTTGTGATTATCCGCAACTCGAAGGCGTGTGAGCTTTTTAGACTAAGTTATGTTTGATGGGTACTGTGTTGGGCTCACAGTTTTGAGTTAGCAGCTCCATGTACAGATGACACGTTTTAGTGAGAAAAACTGTTCATAAAAGGTTTTATTCTATCATTTAAATAAAAAAAATGGTGAATTACATGCACACCACCTCATTTTAGTGTTATTACCAAAACCCGTTTTGACTTTTGGTAAATTACAACGGGACCCCCTCAAGGGGTCTATTTGTAAGGTTTATAAGGGTGAAAGTGTAAGAATTTTTTAATACACAAGGGGTGTAATTGTTAGAATATCTTAACATGAGGGGGACTTTATATACTTTGAAGAGGTCGGGAGTTTTCTATAATTTTGCACTAAATTGAGGGGGTGTATATGTAATTTTCTCTAAAAAAATTGTTTTCTTTTGCTTGGGGTTGAAGGATGATGTGGGGGAAATATTTTTACAAATTTAAAATTAAGATGTACTATTTGATTTTTTATATGTTATTTAATGATACTGATGCGGGATCAAATATAGCCGAGGTTGAAGTTGGAAACCTTGGGAAAAGTAATGTCGAGAATGTCGAGAAAGTCGAGAAATGTGTTTGGAACGTTGTGTCTGATCTGACTCGCCCTCTCCTCTTATTAATTGTGAATTTTGTAAAAGTAATTAGATCCCCCTTTCATCTCAATTAGCTGGTGTTTATAGTGTACTTAGTGGGCTAATGGGATTGAGCCTTTCTTGGTTGAGCCTAATTAATAAATGTAATCATTAACTGTTATTATTAATTGTAATTCAATGCAATTTACCAATTCATCCATAATCATTATTTAGCCACATCATATAAATTAGAGATGATAGCAGACAACCCCTTCAGTTATGGGGTGATGTGCACTTTGTCCCTTCACTTATCATAAAATGTGCACTTCACCCCCTCGGGCAGTTCGGACAGATTCGGGCACCACACTTATCATAAAAATTGGACTTTTGCCCCTGACTTATGTGTTTTTGTAGCACTTTGCCCCGTGACTTATGTATTTTTATAGCATTTTGCCCCCTCACTTATGTGTTTTGTAGCACTTTGCTCCTGCCCGAGGAGGTGAAGTGCACATTTTATGATAAGTGAGGGGGCAAAATGCACATCACCTCAGGTGTCTGCCATTATCCCTATATATTAATCATTATTTAGCCACATCATATAAATTAATCATTATTTAGCCACGTCATATAATCAACTACATTTTACAAGACTAAAACTGAATATCCTTAATCATTGCTTGCCAATTTTATTCTTGATACTAGAAGTGTACCTTGTAGTTGAGTATAATAAAAGTGAACCTTCATTATTACAATAATAAAGGGCGTTGAAGAATTATATGTCAACTACATTTGTATGCTTTGATATTAAAAGTGGGGTGATTACATGCTACATCGGATCCAACAGGGCCGGTACATCATATACTATTGAATGCAGCGATAAAATAGTAAAAATCACTCAAAACAATGGCATCAAATGGTGTTGAATAGACCGACTCCATTGAACTCGGTCTATTCTAAAATTTTCCTAAAAAGTGTACCTTGTAATAAATCTTTTTTTTATATATATATATATCAAAGGTCCTTGTGACATAACATCCTTGCTACACAAAATTACTCGTGCAAGTATATATGGTAATCAAGCGTTTGTATAACCAAAATTAAAACTTGAAAAGAAATTGCATAGTTAGTCATGTTGAGGTTCCATAACTAAGAAGTCATTATTCGAATTTCACAGGTGTATGCAGATTGCTTTATTTACTTGTACGGTAATTTGTAATAGAATTTGTTACGATGATGTATTAAATATTTTCATATAATTCAGGTGTATGTAGATTGCTTTCTCTACCTGTACGGTAATTTGTAATAAAATTTGTTAACGATGATTATTTGTATTAGATATTTTCATATAATTGATGTAATACATGATGTAACTGCTTCTTAAAGAAAAAAAAAAGGACTCGAAAAAAAATTAAATTACTCGCTATTCGGTTTGAGATAAATTATTAAACGTTCATATGGCAGAATTTCGCTAACATAATAAATTAAACTCGAACAATATATTTTTTTATTTGATAAGTGTTGTAAGTCGACTCGGTCAGTAAAAAATAATTTTAAAAAACATGTGCAAAAACAAAAAAAATCAAGCTACTCGTGTTATATTCAAGTTCAACTCCACTACAATTCATTTTATTAACAATCAATTCAAGCGCAAAAAATATTTAATCCCGATAAAAATTTAAACAGACTTGATACCTTACTCAACTCGACTTGATCCGTTGCAACCCTATTCCGATTTTGACATTTCAATCTCTAGGTTGAAATGTAATTCTTCAACACCATTTATTTTATTTTGTTTCCAAATTGTCCCTCAATTAAAAGAATATTTTCAAATAAGCCCACATGTTCCCACGTCTCTCTCTCTCTCTTCCATGTAACACACAGAGGCTCTAATTGTTAAGAGGGTTTTTATCTATATCCTACTCTCTCAAAAATTCCTTTCAAAGTAAATACGTTACTTCCTTATAATCTTTATATATTGCTCTCTAAAGCATACAAATTGTACGTATATATACGCACCCCTAATGTTATTTCTCATTAATTTATGGTTTAGTTGTCTTTTTATTTACCTATTATTGTATTTTCATTCAGGGTTTTCTTCAAATGGAAGTGTTTCAAATGGAGGGTGAGATTTCATGGTTTCATCCTTAAATTTCATGAAGTTTAAAAATAACCCTTCTTAAAATGTTAATTTTTCTTTTTTAAATGTTATTCTTTGGCAGGCTTCTCTTGAGGGGGGGCGTAGAACAGTTAATTTGAGGTGAAGTATTCCTAGAACGAATTGCATACATGTACTTGTTTTTATCTCTATGAAATATAATTGTAACTGGGTAATTCTAAACCAGTCCGAGTCTAATGGTCGAGCGTGTACTCTGTGTCTATGTCTTTCACACAATTGTATGTGGGTGTCTATCTCTTTCATACAATTATATGTGGGGACCACAACAATATACTTTACTGCGTGACAGAGATAGACACTAGGACTAATGGAATCGGTGTAGTATAGATTTTTCATAACTTGTATATATCTGTCAGTGTAGATTTGCCCACAATCATAATAGGAATGAAATTGTAGTTTTCGTCAGTCTTATTTTCTTGATTATGCTTCCTTAGTTGTTCAAATGTTTAGTTTGTTCTAATTATTCCTACTTTTATTTGACTTAATTAATGTCTCAGTTGGTGGTTCTGAATGTCGTGGTGATTTTTTTCGATTTGGATAATGTAGGGAAAGATAGTCATGATTTATGAATTTTTTAAGGCAAACAGTTGTAGCTCCTCTGAAAATTTAATCGTGATAGTGTGGTGGAGAGAAAATGTGGGAAAGGGTTTTTGTTTTTTCTAATTCATTTTTGATGGAGGGGGAAAGAAGATTGTGAGATTGCTAACCTGAAGCTATGAAGCCTTGGGACAACCGTGGACCATTTGGGTGCTTTAGTTTATGGTTCGTCTTTGGCATCAAACTTTATATGAAAGGAGGAATAATGACATACTTTGTTATAAATTTTCCAAGATCTTAGGCATGTGACGGTAACTGCTATCTTAGGATTTTTTGCCAGAGATCTTATTTGCGATTGATAACTTTGTTGCCAAAGATAGTATTACTCACGATGGTTTTACAACCTGGTTTGTTAAGATTAATATGTTAGTTTTATGGAAATGCTTGTCTTTTTTTTTTTTTAGTTTCCCACGGGTTTCCCCAAACTACATTGGGTATGAGACTAATCCCGCTTCGCGGTACTGAGCCTGCCGCTGGCCTGAGGGGATTTGTCACTGGGAGGAGTCGAACACGCTCCCCACTCAGGAGCGTAGTGGTGGACAAGCCACTACGCCAACCCTTCAGGTTATGGAAATGCTTGTCTAGAATCTAATGTCTATATAAGGGGATAGTCTCTCTCATTTATAAAATTAATTACATTATGCTTTCTCTCATTTCTTTACTTAAGCAAAGAAATAGATGAGTCATAAAGTGATTAATTTTATTAACGAGAGAATCTATTCCTTTATATATAGATATTAGGAATATTCCTAGATGAATATTTCCGTCACACTAACATCTTAGGTGCCTGATTACCTCATCTTTATGTGAGGAATAAGACATATTATTGTGAGGCCAATAAGAAGATCCTATATTGTAGTGAAGTAGACAATCATGGTGGAAATATTAAGCTTTATTAGTCGTATCAAGTCAAATATTAAATTCTCCTATTTCTTCTATTCATAGTAACATGGGGCAAAATCATGAATCTCAAATGTATTTCTTCTCATGTCTAAGTTGGGTTCTATATTATTGTGGATTAAGATTCTGCTAGAGGCAATAGGATTCAAGTCAGTCTTCGGATCTTGTTCATATTATGGAAGCGCTGGATATCTTGCCCAAAATGCATCAATTAATGTTCACAAGGATGAGCCCTTTTTCAGTACCAGTCACAATATCTTTTCAGTTTGACAATTAATTTTGAATTGGTATACGAACTCCATAATTCAAATACATGACCTTCCCGGTGAATCCAATCACAACTCACTTTGTAAAATCTTGAGTGGACTCCTCGTTTTTCAAAATTGTTGGTAACTTGACCAATCTCCCAAAGTGCTTAATCCTATGTTGACTAGTAGAAGCCACCAACACCTCATAAACCAGTCACATATCTTCATATTTAATGTGGGACGGTTTTTAGAAGGGAAGTTTTCTTTGGATGAATGATGATGTAACTTTATTTCTACTTTAAGATGTTAGTGACATTCCTAGTCAAATTATTACCTTCTTCTCTCCTGATTCTCACTGATACTTGGGTCAAAGTCACGAATGCCAAACTGATGAATTCTCTTGTTAGATGCTACATCTTGTGGGATGTGATTCCACATGAGAGGAGCGTTCTCAATGCCAACCTGGAACTGAGGAACTGAGACACATCCTTAATCCTCACATTTGTTGGCTTAAAATGGGCACAGAGAAAGGAAAATAGTATTATGTATTTAATTCGTATACGTGATATGAGTATCTCAAAGTATTAGTTGAAGGAATTAATTTTGGAGGGGTTTGACGTTTTGTGTCTGAAATCGTGGACCGTCGCAGTGAATTGGTTGTCCGAGGAGACATTATAATGTATAGGCAGTATCTGATACGCCAATTAAGACAGTGTACTAGGATTAATTTCTTTTGTAGGTTTATGATGGTAGCTCAGTTGGTAGTGGTGGATATATTTTTACAGAAGTTCTACATTTTTTTTTCCATTTTTTGGGTGGGGCTGAGGGAGGAGATTAGGATGAAATTGATTGTAAAAAGGAGATCTTATTTCCATGTTTCTGCATTTCTTACTTCCCTAAGCTTCTATCTGGTATAAGGACTGGGCAGCATGAATGCTCTTTAGTGGAAGAGAAATAGGAAGGTAAGAGAAAGTTCAGCGTTAGTTAATCCCTCAGAGTTGAGAACACATTGAACTAAAGTATAGGAAAATGCTCACTAATTGGTTTGCTGTCAAGCTTCATCATAGTTATAAGAGGCGTGCAACGCTCTTTTTATGCCCTTTTTTAGTGAAGGCGCAATCTAGTTTTTTATAACTTTGACTTTGACCAGATTTAGTCAAGACTTAACAAATCATTTGTTAAATCGGGTGCTTAAGTGCTCCTTTTTTCGAGGGCAGAAAGGCGTATTTTGGGCGTGCTATTGTTAAAGTGTCGATTAAATTTGGTTACAGTCAAAGTTATAAAAAGCCCTAGTTTATTTCTCCCTTTCTTTCTGATCTGTAGCCATTGTGGAGCTTTCGTTCCTTCGGAAACTAATTGAGCTCTACCAGATCAGTGTTTTCCCTTCTTCATCTCATTTTCCTTTTCTTTCCACCTTTCTGCTTCTTGGCCTTGATACTTTTTGGTTTTCTTCTTTTTTATTTTTTCTCCATTTTTTCTTTTTCTTTTTCTTTTTTCCTTTTCCCGGCAAACCAGATTTTTCAAGGCCTTTTGTTTTTTGGTTTTCTTGGCCCAGGTACGTCTCAGTTTCTCTTCTTTTGTTTTTGTTCTTGTCTTTTCCTTTGCTCAGTCCATAAGATTTCTCCATACCTTTGTTCTCAATTTGTTGTTGGGAATCTGTATGCTCGGTTACTCAAATACCTCGCGTTGAATTTATGATGTTGAAAAATCTTTAAGAATTTTAATTGTTGAAATTTCTATAATTGCCGAATTTGCTGAGTTTCTGAATTGCTGAGTTCCGTATCTGCTGAATTTCTGGTTTATTGTAATTATCGTAATTGTGGTAAATTTTTATTATTGTGCGCCTAAGTTTGATAAGGCACATGCCTCGCCTCGCGCCTAGGTCTGGCTGCCTGTGTGCCTTGAGAGCTTTAACAACTATGACATTGATGTAAGCTTATTTTTCAAATATATGCAAATTTAAGGGTTAAATTGGTAGGTCAAAAAATTGTGTGCTCCTTTCTTCTTTCTACAATAACAAAAAGGGGAAGGTTTGCAGTCACTGGCCGTCTCAACTGGAGTTCTGTGTGAATAATCCGAAGTCCAAGTCTTAGTATATGTGACAGCAACTTTCGTGAAGCATAGATTTTTTTGCATCTTATGACCAATCGCACTATCATGAATACATTGACAATAAACCTGAAATCCTCAATCAAATAGAGAATAAAACAATTTAGGAAATTGTGATACTGCTATACCTTTGGTACATTTGTGTAATAAATTATTTACCATTGCCCACTCCTAATGCATGGGCTACATGTATGAGTTCCATTGATTAACTAATTAAATAGGTAATGTCGGTGACCTGGTTGTCGACTTCTGTGGTACAGAGTTTTATATTCACCTAGGTTGACACAAATACCCTATTACCCTTTCCTATATTCATATGTATGAATATCTTTTGTTTGTCGATATAGCTGTTAGTTTTCCAAAATGTTTACGCATTGAGAGACCCGAAAAGTCTATGCTGACAAACTTATTATTAAAGTGGGAAATTGGGAAGCATGACATGCATTGGTGTTCGTCCTGTCTCGATTGATATTTTTGTTAATATTAAAGACCTATGCAACTTAGAGAAATCTTATTATTTGGTTGCAAGAGAGAACCATATATGCAATGCAATTCAAAAAGCAAGAAAATATCATAGTCAGATGCCTTCATCAATGATATTATATGTATAGGTGCAACACGCCCTTATGTGTAAATTTTGACATTGGTTTCGCTCACATTCCATGCCTGCCTTTGATCGGGATTTAGTTCTGAGTTATGTTCAGTGAGCATTCTCACCAACTATAATCTTGTGATATGTATGGTATTATCAATCAATTTATTAGCAGAAAGACTACATTGGCATATTGTAAATATTCTTTTTTCTGTTCTGATTTCGTCTAGAATTCGTTGTACTTTTAGAATAACCAAAGATCAGGTTTTCATATGTTTTGCGGGATTTTGTTTTTCCCTTTTGTCTATGATTGAAAGTTCCCGAGAATGACCTATTCTTGTTGAGTTGCACGATTTATGACCTCTTATGAAAATGTTATTGTTCCATAGATGTAATTACTCAAATGTAAGCTATCGAAGTGACAGATTCTAGGTCAATATTTATGAATCCACATTGAACACTTTTCATCAGATGAAACTATCTATCAATTTAAAACAAGAGATCCATTCGCTGACACGGATAACGATGCAGCCCAGTGTTTTTTGTAATTAAGTGTTATTTACTTTATGATTCAATCAATTATCTGTTAGCAATTGAATTTCCATAACCTTGACAAACTTTTGCAGCGGTTATAGACTTATAGCTGTATCAACAATTTCAGTTGACTTTATTTTAATCCATATCTGCTAACTTGTGCATATTTGACTTGAAATTTCTTAAATCGTGTTTGCAATACCTTACAACTTATGCACCATGATCTCCTCATTTCCATGCATGTTTTATGATTTTCTTACTTCTAGAAATTTATTTTGGCTATATTAGAATGTATGGATTTATGAGGTAGTTGCAAAATTGGAACTGATCCTTGAAATTAATACCTATAACATTGATGGTTGAGAAACCAGTACTCTATGTTGGCTTGTGCGATGTCATAACTTTGTAGGAATCTGTAATGCTATTTGAGCGGCGGTTGCATTTCTGTATTGAAGGGAAATTAGTATCTGTGGTTGTGCTGTTTGAAATAGTCATGCATTAGTAGCGTACGTTTTCGATTAACCCCTCAATCCATTAGTTTCCTCACTTCATTTTCTGTTTCCTTCTTTTCTGTCAATCAGAAATCCTCATCTTCAAGGGACCACTTCTGCGGTGAAAACCATTTTGGTATACAAATTTTGTATCCAAAGTTCATAAACTTAAAAAAAGTCCCCTCTATCTAATTTAACGAAATTATTTTCTATTGGCAGACTGCTTCAGGGCCGAATTCCAAACTGGGAATAGCTTTTAAGTGCCAGAAAATTGATTTTGGCAAAAATTGGTCCCTTGTTTTCAACAGTAAAAGCAAAATTAAGGTAAGAATAATTTCTATTTTGTTTTAGTTACATCACTTGATTTTACTGTCCATAATGCCTGAATCGCCATTCTCAATTGCAGATCTGCGTTTTAAATAGCATGGTTTCAGTTTTTCTATTGGTCTGAATCTAAAGTTCTTCTTTATTACCTTGTGGTGACGGCTAAGTCTCCAACTCATCGGTGAGGATTTGTTAGTAGTTGCGTGTTACGAATTGTCTGATTGGTCCCATCTAGAGCTTCAATCCGGTTCATGGATGCATCAGTAGTCACAAATTCATGGTTATAAATGTAGATGTAACAAACTAGTTAAATGGCTTAATTTTTTGTGAATTATCAATTCTCATCAAATGTTGTCAAAAACAGATATAGTGAGAGATACATAACTTAAATAACAAGGCATTCCTTTCATTAATCTTTCTATACTCGGGTATAAGATTACTATTAATTTTTCTCCAGCCAAGTTTTGGAGCCCACATGTATAATATAGTATAACAAGTAGTCTTCCTTTGTCATGCTTAAGATTTGAAGCACAAGTAGCAGTGGCAAATGGAGGGTAATGGGTTTGATGGGTTAAAATGCTCAATAAAATTGGTGTTATTATAAATATGTTTGTACTTGTTAGATACTGGATGGGTAAAATTTGGTTTTTAGTACGGAATTCGGTTAATAAATACAGAAATGTTTAATATATGGATTTGTAGACATACATATAAACTACGTGTAAATGAATAGTTCTAAAGTAATCTTATTTTATATTAAATATATACGCATTACCCTTAAGCTATGAAAATATTCTTTTGTATGTGCCACTTTTATTACTTGATTTATAATTATATCAAAATGTAAAAGATAACTGTGTGAAAATAATTAATATTTTTATTAGTGATTGAGATTTGTATATTTTTATTTTACAATATTCAATCAATACTAATGATGATGACTCCAGATCCGTCGCGTTTTCGTCATTTCTTGAATAAAATAATGGAAGAATGAAATATGATCTCTACCCCCATCCCGACCCCTAAACTAAATTTCCTTTTCCTTTCCCTTTTCCGGAGTTTAATTTCTATATACAATTGCAGGCAGTCCTAACTCCTAGGCATAAAAGAATCCCTCCAAACATCAGAATGGGTGACGAAACTTTCAATGAGAATTTATTGACTGAGAAACTCTCTAAACTCAACAGCTCTCAGCAAAGCATAGAATGTATCCTTTACTCTGGTAGACAATAGATATTCATTTATCTGTTATTTTTGAAGGTGTAGTACTGCATACTAACTTTCTGATTGGCGTACCACTGAATGGATATGCTCACATGGACCATATGGTTTCGTTTTTTGTAACATATAACAGCAGGGGAGAAAATGTCGTTTTTGGTACCATAGGATACGCCGAATCCAATTTTGGTACCACGCTTTTGAAAAGTAACACTTTTGGTACCAAATTAAGTTTTTTGTCTCAATTTTGGTACTGCCGTTAGTTGACTAACGGTCAACACTAAAAAATTCGTTAGTTTTCTAATTTTTTTGCGGGGGGGGGGGGGGGGGGGGGGAGGTACAGAATTTGGGGCAAAAATGGAGGGAAAAAAACCGATCTTTTTCTTCTTCTTCTTCAACTTTCACTTTCTCTAATTTCTTCTTCCAAATGGCTTCTTCTACTTCTAGCTCTACTCGAGGAAGAAGAAGAAGAAGCCATTTGGAAGAAGAAATTAGAGAAAGTGAAAGTTGAAGAAGAAGAAGAAGAAGAAGAAGAGCTCAAATGAGCAAAAACCCACAAAAATTGCTTTAAAAACACCCCAAAATCGATTTTCCGCCAATTAAATCAGTTTTTTTCCCTCCATTTTCGCCCCAAATTCTGTTTTTCCCCCCAAATTAGAAAACTAATGGATTTGTTAGTGTTAACCGTTAGTCAACTAACGGCAGTACCAAAATATAGACAAAAAACTTGATTTGGTACCAAAAGTGTTACTTTAGCGTGGTACCAAAATTGGATTCGGCGTGTCCTATGGTACCAAAAATGACATTTTCTCAACAGTAGGGCCATAAGCAATGATGCAGTTCTCTCCATAGGCATGTAATCATTACGTTGTATGTGTAATAACATGCTAGATTACTCATTCGTGCATGTAAATCGCTTCATAATGAAAACCTTTCTATTTTGAGGAATACTAATTTCATCATGTCTTTCTAGTTGAATATTTAGTGTTAGTGGGAAGTTCTTTTTGAGGTTAGCTATTTGATTCGTAATTAAGTAGCCAACATTACAAATCTGTCAAATTTTCTGATGAACCATCGAAGAAACAAATGAAAATTTCCTTACCCATTCTTGCTTTTAAATTTTCTAATGTTGAGTGCTGATTCTGTGTCTAAATGTTTTGGTGTTGCATATGATCATTCACATTGACATCATACTGCAGTTCTTTTTAACATCTGATCAGCTGTGTCTCGATGGTGTATATCTCACCGTAAAAAGGCTAAGCAAGTTGTGGAAACATGGGATACATTATTTAAATCTGCAGCTCGGGACCAACGCGTTTCCTTTTTATACTTGTCCAATGATATCCTGCAAAATAGCAGGCGTAAAGGCAGCGAATTTGTGAATGAATTCTGGAAGGTCCTTCCTGCAGCCCTTAAGAGTGTTTATGATAGTGGTGAGGACAATTGCAAAAAAGTTGCCTCCAGACTGGTAATTTCATACACCACCTTCAGTCTTCTTTTTTCGATCCTTTTACCCTTAACTTGCTCCGAACCCCTTCACCGAGAGTGCTTCCTGTCTTGAATTGTCTAAATTGAAACTAGACTGGAGAGTATGTTACGATTTTGATCAGATTGTAAAATTGGGTCTTCTTTTTCACATCTTCTAATGGCTATGATGCTGTTTGTTTTGGAAATCGTATATATTAACTTCACTTTTCTTTTGGATTTAAGCTTTTCAGCACTTCAATTAGTTTTATCTTCAATATACTGAATTTTGTCGTACTTTTTTAGAGGTAGAAAAATAACTAAAATATAGCAAGTTAAAATTTAAGGAAATCAACTATCAGTGGATTACAACATTCTCAAGAATTTGTTCCTGCTAGCCGTTTATCTCATATGTGTTATACTATCTCATATGTGTTATACTAATCCAGTTGATCATCTCAGCACATTTCTTGTTCATGTTTGAGATACTTCTTTTAGCAAGCACCAGCTTCCAATATTATTTGTCGAAAATTAGGATTTCATTCTTACTTCTCTGGGATTATTCTTTGACTTATTTGTCTCTCCTATCATTCCTGAGCAATATCCAGAATGCTCCACTTTCAGGGAGCTTTATACACTTTCCTTATTTTGGTTTGTGTTCCTCTCCTTTTAAGAGCTTCTAGTATTACACAATATCGTATATTTGGCTGGCAGCCGCAAAATTTTTCGTTAAGCTTTATGGATATTGCTCTTTATATCAGGTTACCATCTGGGAAGAAAGAAAAGTTTTTGGATCTAGGGGTCAGAATCTTAAAACTGAAGTACTGGGCAAGAATCCGTCTCCGGTCAAGAATCCTTCTCCAGCTAACGTTGCAAAGAATTCAAATCCTATCAAGATTGTTAAAAGAGATGCCAATGCTTTGAGGATTGTATGTATAATAAGTCTATCATTTTGGGCCGAGAAGCTGCTTTCACATTTTTTCAATTTTTTTTTATTACAGTTCTTTTTATTAGGATCTTTTCTTTTTTCCATTGTTCCCAGAAATTAGCTGTTGGGGGCGTTCCAGAAAAAATCTTAACTGCTTTCCAGTTGGTATATGATGAAATTGTGAATGAAGAAGAGGCCTTAAACAAATCAAGAGACACCGTTTCTTGCGTACAAGAAATCGAGAAAGATGTTGCAAATCTTTCATCTCATGGTTCGATTTGAGCTATTTCCCCATTAATTTTCTCATTTTGGCGATGTTTACGTCCTAGTTAGAATCGGATATTGATGTTTAACCGAAACTTCAGGTAACTTTCCGGGTTCTGATGTTGTGGATAATATAGAGAAACAGGAGAATATGCTTCAGCAATGCATTAGCCAACTTGAGAACTCGGAGGCCATCAGAGTTGCTTTAGTTTCCCAGCTTAGAGAAGCACTTCAGGATCAAGTAATGTTTTGTTTTTCAATCTCTTTTCTCTTGACATAACATTACTATAATTTAAATATATATATATATATATATTTAAACCTTCCAATTAATATCCTAAATATAACATATCTTCCATTCATTTCTGTATATAATAACATGCAATAATATAACAACTCGATGTGACACCCCTAACCAAACAACTATAACACATAATCTACAGTAAAAAGAGGTTTTTTATGTGGAAATAAAACCAAAAATAATCTCATTCTCCACACATTTCTATATACATTTCCCCAAAATGTATTTTCTTAAAATTCATTTTCCCAAAACACTGGAAATAAAACTGAACAAGGCCTAAGTTGCTTCAATTGAATAAATCTTGTATATTTTGATATGACAAAAGTTAATATTGTGTTGGGATATGTTATGGTGCCTAATACAAGCAGACTGGTTTGAATAGCGCGGTTGAAATCGTTCTGATATATGTACATGAACACTTTCAGAATTTGTAAGTGTGGCAAATATTGGGGAAGTGTCATATTAGGAGGGTGACATCGTCCGCACTTACAGCTAAAGACTTCTCAATATCTGACATAATATAGCTTTGCAGGAATCGAAGCTGGAGCTGATTAGGAGCGAGTTAGTTGTAAGAGCTTCTCTCTCTGTGTCGGCTAGTCTCTATTATATGCGCCCCCCCCCCCCCCCCCCCCCCCCCACCCCGGGACAAACATACTTCGTTTCTATATGCTAAACCTTGCATGTTTACCATTTCTGTTATGTTGGAGACCTTTTGCATCTTTTTTGTACCTAGATGTGGTTCTATGCTATTTGGTTTTATATGAGTTATACACTTAGGGGGCTCTCAGGACTGGTGAGGCTCGGGAGATCCAACTCATATAAAACCAAATAGCATAGAACCATATGGACTGGCGAGGCTCGGGAGATCCAACTCCATGTATGGGCCTCACATGTGAGTCAAATACATTGAAGGTGTTGATCTCTTAGGACTAGCCAGTCGAAGAACCCAAGAATGACCCGTTCTTGCCAACTGTATTCCATAGTTTTGTTGGCAGGTCATTGTTGTTTTATCTTTTAGGGGGTAGTTTTTTTTTTTTTAACTCTCTTTTTGTGGTGAGGCGGCGGATGATGAAAAGGCTTGGCCCGTCATTACTGGTCGTATCTATCTTTTCCTTGCACAGATTTAGGTTCTTAGAAATTTTCTGATCTTTTGGACTAGATTTGTTTATCATGTCTATTAGATTAGATTATTGTTCTCTTTATCATTATGAACTAAATTCTCCTAGACTAGGTCTTGTGAAGGCCGAATTATGACATTATCATTTGATTTTTATTCTATGGATTAATGCAGGTTGCTCGGGGACAAATTGAGCAAGCAACTAATACAAGACTCCGGCTAACATCACCACCAACTATGAACCAAGTTATAGTCGAACAGACTTTTCCTCCTGCCCCAACAACAAACAACCCGACCATGATCCCACCCACCACCACCACCCACCCTTTGACTTCATTCTCAAACCCCACAATCTCCGAAGAGGAGAGCATGAAAGCCACAGCAGCTGCAGTTGCTGCAAAACTTACCGCTTCCATGTCCTCTGCTCAGATGCTGACATCTGTACTGTCATCCCTTGTAGCTGAAGAGGCTGCCTCAATGAGCAGTGGCGTAAAACGCCCCAAGTTAGAGAAACCCGAGGGGCCCGCTAATTCACCCTATTTTCCTGCTACACAGACTAATTTGCCACCTCTTCAAGCTCCATTCCTCCCGCCTCTGCCTCCACCACCACTTGCACCGCCAGCTAGTGTCCCGGGAAATCAATTAGGCCAATCTACCATGATGAGCCTTCCCTACGGCTATGGTGGAAGCAACTTACTGCATCCGCCTTTAGGGTTTGCTAGGCCGGCCCCACCACAGCAGCAATCACAGCCACATCAGCAGGGGGGAAATGGAGGACACTATAGGCCCGTCGGTGTTGGATTTTATGGGCAAACCCATCAGCCGCCTACGCCACCTATACACAGGCAGTGAGTAGATGTTGGTAAGTTGGAGGACCCTTTGTTTTTGTATATGGATGAATAGGATAGTCCTTTGTGGCAGTAACCTTTCATAGTTAATATGTTGTAGTGTACTTTTGTCATATTGCGGTGTTGTGTTATTACTGGGTTCTATGACCTACCGTTGTGGTACTTAAGTAAATTGTAAACTACATGCAGAATTTTGAGTGTTTGGGCTATAGATAGACCTCGTTCAAGATTTAGTTACATGTTATGATTTAGGGTCTAGGGCTCTGTTCACTATACACAAATAATTGTGATTACTTCGGTCTTGATGCTCTCAGAAGCACCATTGCACTTGAGGGAAGTTTTATTTACGAAACAAAATTGGATTTTGCACTTGCGTGTTTATGATAAGTGGGGCTAGTATCCAATTGTCAATACAGCTGAATTTATGTTGGTTTCAAGGGACAGTTTTCCCTCATTTTAGCTACACTACGGTGAATCTATGTTTAAGTGCCCGCGACCAAGAGTACAATATTATACGCATTTTTCTTGTGTGGTCAGATCTCAGAGCTATGAGGGAAGCAAAGAACCTCGATAAGTTTAGACAACTAAATTTTACATAAATATTCCCGAGCGAAAAAAGAAAGTAAAAACTGCGGAGTTCAAGTGAACAAATTTACAAATCTCTCGAAAGAAGCAAAATTTTCAAGCTCTTGGGATGTCGTATCGTGGTTTTACCAGCTCTTCATGTGCGAGTCCCACCTAAGATTAGTGTCTCTCCAAATAGCTGTAAATTTGTAAGATAGATTCATAGAATAAGTAACTGCATTCTAATTTTAGTGTTCCAAAAATATTAAAGAGAGGGAAGAATACTCGAGTATATGTACCTTGGTTCCTACTGAAGATCCCATAGACGTAATCTGATGGGTACCATTTAAATTACCGATACTGCAGGGAGTAACAAACGTCGTCTATATAGCTGCAGATGGCACTTCTACGTTCGCCTGCAGCAATGGTCATCATCACAGGCTCGATAGGCAACCCATAAAATCATATCATTATACAACATCTAAGAGAGACGGTCCCTTGTTCTTCTCCTGCATATAAGAAATTGAAAGAATCCTTGTTGCATCATTCCCAGATAGAAATTGTCTTGTAAAATGTCGAAGCAATTGGTGAAATAGCTTCGTAATTTGACCATCCTTATAAATATGTGCCATCTTGACAATAAAGAATATTTAGGATTTTATACATGCCGAGGAGTGACCATAGTAAAAAAATTATGCATCACAGAAACACAAATTCTGACCTTTCTACTGCTTCATTTCCCTGAAAAGCTGCAAAGCAAGCAAGTTGGTTTACACGATCAAAATTTCGTTGACCCATTGCCTCTTTGTCGAATATGGCATCTGATAAAACAACTGATGATGCTCCTTCAGCTATATACTGACTCAGTGAATCTGAGGTAAAATTAAGGCATCAATTTATGTACCATAAGACGTACTATGAAACGTAGAAGAGTGAACTATAGATAACCAACAAAATCAGTAATCATCAGTCTATCGATTTTTCGTGTGGCATACTCTCATGACTTTTCCAACATGCACAAGTAACAAAATTCCAACGTTCTTATTTTCTTATTTGTATTATTTCTTATATCTTCCTGATTTTATCCAAGTAATCCAATTGGTGAGGGTATTAGTTGGAAGACAAATTAGCAATTAAAAGTTCATGTGTCTAATAGTCATTATGAAGTTCCCTTCATTTGTGAAAAGAAAAAGAGAAAATAAGCAAGAAATTTTCGGCTATCTGACCTATCGTTATGCCTTGTGAAGCAACCATGGGGATACGAGGAAAAGGTTTTTTAATTGCTGCTATATATCGAACGCCTCCTAACGCAGAGACAGGATACACCTATTACCAACAAAAGAAACACGAGTCATTTGATACTCCGACTATTACTTACCCACAATGTGAACTTTATAATAACTAGAGACTCAAAGAAATGAAAAACAAAAACAAAATAGAAATTTCCATTTTCTGAATCCAGATTTTGTAGAGAAGTCTTAAACAAAGTACGATGCTTGTAGTATAAGAAAGCATGTACAATATTTGACGACAATTCCGCATCTAAGTTATGGACCTTATTGCATATCATGCCGGCACAATTAATAATAGCCTGAGTTCTGTCTGATCAGAAATAACTATGCCAAAGATGGGAAATGATAACTACAGAAAACAACCAAACACAAAGAGAGAATAAAAAACACAGGTCATCGCGCTTCGTATTAGCATAGAACATCATCAGTATGTTTGTATCATGAATGCGCTTGTCGAATCTCCATAGAGAAAACAGAATACTCACCTTGACGATTTTGGCGCCCGCATTGGATGCAAATAATATCTGCATGAGCATAGAAATTAATTCAGTACCTATTTTTTCACCAACAAGATGGGGTTTCAGAGTGCAAACAAGAACCAACAAAATCATACTGTAAAACTCTATTTCTGTCACTAAGAATAAACGCAATCTAATGTGGTTTACTGTTGATTGTTGAAATGCTAAACTCAAGGGAACAACGCAGATAGAAGAAAAAATCTAAAAAAAATAAAAAAAATACCTCAGTCGGGGTCATTACTCCAGGTATATACAAAGCCTGACCCTCAGCAACATCATCCAGAATGTCCTGACACCATCCAATACTATATTAATTGAAGATTCTTTTTGGGCCAGAGCTTATCACAAAGTTATACCCATAAAAGGAACTGAACGATGGACTGAAGTAACAAACAGTGCGTATAAAATTGATACGATAACACACTGTTAGCTTCAGGGACGGAGTCATGAATATAGGTTTGGGGGTGCGAATACAAAACAAATGGGAAAAAATTGGATATTTTTAGAGTGGGGAGGGGTTGTTTAAATTTTAAAAATTTGTAGGGTAAAAGAATTAATTTTTCAAAGTTGAGGGGGAGCGGCCCCCCCCCCCCCCCGGGGCTCCATCCCTGGTTAGCTTCAACTAGAAGGGCAGATTCGAAAACTCTAATTGATACCTTCACCATTGCAGGACTCATTAGGAATTTAGCTCCCAATCTTATTGCATTTTTGGCATCTCCTCTATCTAATACAGTTCCAACCTGCAATGTCCTAAAATATGAGCTTTTAAGTGAAAAGAGAACCTAATTTCAATCTTTAAAGTGAACTTGTCTAAGAAGTCATTGAGTTCGATTTTACTCTAATAAGGAAGAAATTTCATTGTCTACAACTGGCAGTAGAATTCGTCTAGGAGATTCTTATTCGATGTTTTACAAGGTGTTTAGATGACGTTCCTAACTCAAAAATAGAAAGAATATAGGAGATAAGCATACTGTATCTCTTTAAATATAATCTATGTTAGATGTCATCCGCAATATTTTTTTGACCATCCAAACATAATACCATACTAAAAAAAGAAACGGAATATCCGAAACTGAACAAATGAGTGGCACCTATTCCATCCATAAGCCGATTGAAAAGTACTTACTCCTATTGACGTTGAAGGATATTCTTTGACTAAACATTGCAACACCTGTGTATAAAAACCAGAAAAAGCATATTGGATAACGAATTTCCAGGACCAAATCTGTAAAGAAAGGCCGAAGGATAGAATTCCATATTTACCTCAAAAACACCTGGCGTCGACATCACTACTTCCAGCTGCAAATTGAAAAGCACGACATCTATATCTGAATTTTCAAAACTTTACAAGATTCAAAAATGACATGTTCTAGTAATTTCATCTTATATTTTTAGTCTTTTTACAAAGTTCGTCTATCTTCCGTTAATAAAGGCAACAATTCCAGAGGTGGAGGCCGGGGGGGGGGGGGGAAAAAAATTCTGAAAAATATTTTTTTTAGCCTACGAGTTTTCTATTTTTGAAATTTTACCCCCAATCAAAAACAAAAAATATCAAGTTTTCCTCCTATTTTTTTGTATTCGCCCCTGGATATAAAATCCTGGTTTCGTCCCTGGTTGGAAAGTACGCATTTCATGAGAATGCAAACAATCAGCAACACCACTTCTAAACTCAATAATAACCCATGTTTATACTTCACAACAACATAACAGAGAGGGCTAGCACAAGATTCTTCACTTCTCACCACCAAAAAAAATCCTCTTTACACTACATTCTATCCTACAAATCCATGGAATAATCTTATTATGATTCAAATTAACATAAATGTACACAGAACTATGCTGAATTATATCGACCTATGATCAGTGACGGAGCCGGGGGACTGGTGGTGGCAGCCGCCCCTCAACTTTTTGAAAATTATATTTTATTCGCCCCGAGACCAAAATTCTGGCTTCGTCCCTGCTTATGATGGTTAAGAAGATGCATTTACACTTACAACTGAGATTCCACCTCTAAGTGCTGCACGAGCAGCTTCAATTGCTACCTCTACACTACACAGAACAATTAACAAAAGTAACTAAACAATGATACATAAAAAAGAATAGAAAACGCACAAAAATTTTCACCTTTGGGCGCGAAGGCAAGCAATTATGCCCGAATTTTGAATGTCTGCCATGACTGTGTCAGCAACAGTAGTAGTACTGTGATACTCAGCAGCGACGGAGTTTTGTTGGGAATTTCTACAGCGGAAATGAGAAGAAGATGGAGAAATAAAAGGTTTTATCTTTGAAGAAGAGAAGGGAGGATTGAGAACCCAATTGCAACCGCTGCTTGCGACGGCCATTTTATGCTTTTTACGTTATCTCTATCTATATCTATCGTTTGCTACCAACAAACACAGATATTTACATACAGACCAATATATATATTTATATAATATATACACTTTTTGGTGTATGAAATGATTTTGATTTGTGAGAGTTTTAGAATGTAAATTTGGTGAGATATGTTACCTTTGGCACTTAAAGAATTATTTTAGTCCCTCATGTTTAAAAAATAATTTTATCCTCTCTAATGTTCAAATTTGGTTTTATTTAAATATTTTTGGATATATTTACCGCTAAATTTGGTTTGACTTTAGCCCCTTTGTCAGCAATGCATGCTCACATTTAAGGGTAAAAATGTCCTCAAATAACTTGATTTTCGGGATTTGAAATTTTGAAGGGGGAGCTTGCTGTGACGACCCGGCCGTCCAGCGCCCCAAGATGCACGCGAGAGGCTCGCGCGCACCCCCGAGGCCAGCCTTACCCCACACCCGGACCAGCAAGCTTGGCATGTGTATTACAATACTTTGGGAAGGAACACGAGCATACCTGCAATTAATGCCAACAATCAGGTATATAGGCCACAAATAATGTACATGACAACCCTGCCGCGCCACAAGGGTGGGGCACGGACTGCGATCACTTGACATTGCGCTTAGGAAAAATTGCAATTTTGGTCCCACAACTTAACTCATGTGTACTTTTGATCTCAGTATTTTTTATTTTAGTATTGTACGTCCCATAACTCCAACAAATGTGCATTTTTGGTCCCAAAATACAATAACTTCATGTATTTGTACGGCATTGGCATATCTGGCTCATGTGGGATCACCAAAAATGTGCGTTTTTGGTCTCATAACTCCAAAAAACTTGAGTTGCACATGCCAATTTCGTCAAATACATGACGTAATAGTATCTTGAGATAAAAAATGCACATTTTTTGGAGTTATGAGACACATAATGCTAAAGTCAAAAACATTGGGACAAAAAACACACATAGGCTAAGTTATGGGACCAAAATTGCATTTTTCCCGCTTTAATCTCCTTCAAGCTTTGATTTAATCATCTAATAACGTTTGTTTTGAGGACTTCGCGCCTTATTTCGAATCAAACGTTATGGTTTGATGAAGATTGATGATAGATTCTACGCTTTGATCTCGTTTGGAATTGACTTGAATTTCTATAACATTAATTCATGGGTTTAACACCTTAATCACAAATCAAACGCTAAAACTTGATGAATTTCGCCACGAACGCCTTGAATTTCGCCTAGAATGTCGTAGATTCTTCGAAATTGATGAACTTGAGTTGAGAGAATTCTTCAGGACTTCTCCAATGTTTCTCTTGCTCAAATGCACTTGTGAATTGGTGAATTAGTGGTTGAATCCTTGAATTTGAACCCCTATTTATAGTTGTAGGGGGTGGAAGACTTTCCATAATCACCATGATTTGATTGGCAATCGCAACCATATTTAAGTGTTTGATTTGATTTAATTATGATTAAAGTGCCATAATTATGTGATCTGATAGCAATTTATCATATTTACCAAAAGAAGATGACAATCATCATCTTAATTTGCAAGACATGATTTAATATTGCCAATTGACACATGGCCTCATGATTGGCCAATGAAGATATATATTTAAATATCAATTATTTAATTTAAAGATAGAATTTATTAAATCCTTAAATATAAATAAAAGACTTTATATATTTAACATATTAATTTACACGTGTCGCTATTTAATTGGCTGCGAATTTTAAATTGTCTACAAAATAATTCATCAAACAAAATATTAAACAAAAGCCCTAACTTTTGTTTCCTAGAGTAACAACACTTAAAGTGCAAATAAAAAGGACCGAAGAACTATGAAGAAATATAATTACCAATTGTATTATTAATGGACTATTTAGTACTTGATAATATTCTAAAATTTTCACGAAACTTCTAGTATTTACAAACTCTAATATTCCATCCAACTGCTCCGAATCATTTTTATTGCTTTGGTTGTCCATTGCTAAAAATATAATTTTAATTTTTTACAACTATTATTTTAATTTATTTAATTTCCAAATCAACCAATAACCAAAATATATATAACAACTAGTAAATAGATATTTTATCTTAGAAAGTTGGGAAAAGAGAAGAACTATTACTTTACAAAAAGTTTGAAGGGCCTTGTATTTTTCCCTACTTATTTCTTTTGGACAAAGCTTCTCAAGGTTCAACATTTTTTTTTTTATTTCATGTGTATTTGTAATAGTATGAGGTGCAATTGTGTCTTGCAATAATTATTTTTTTGGCATTAAGGATAATTTTATTCTTTTAGAAAAATGAAATAAAATGTGGTGTACCAATAATAAAAATTGGAGTGCCTTTATAACAGCTCCCATACGTATTAGATCCCTTGGAACACCACCAAATTATAATTAAGTTAAAACTTTGACCATGTTCAAGAGTAACACAATGCCAATTGTATTTACACTTAGATTAGGGTTTGCACACCTTGGTGCTACTTAGGAATCCTTTTCTCCCCCAATTTCATTTTAGTACTGGGCTGAACTATATGTCTTCGTGGGCATTGACGAAAGGACATTTTATGCTGGTTAATACCCCTTTATTGAATAGCCACTACAAGTTTCATTCGATATTTCTTGACACATGCGAAAGACAATGGTTCTTGTGGACTTTCAAAGTGTCACGCCCCGAGCCCTTGGCTCAAGGTGGAGGTCAACAAGCAAGCGCAATCGACAATTGTTATTGTGGACTCCCTAAATGTCACGCTTCAGGCTCACTCCAAATTCACTAAATATGGTTATATCATAATCATTCTCGTTGGGTAGCCACATCTCAGTTGCAGTGCCTCGAGAGCGTTTCTGATTAGGGCTAATCATGGAATTCAAAAGCATTTACCGTTGACAACCACATGCATGACAACACCTTTTGTACCGATTAACGGAATTCGTGGTTTCAAAATTAAGTCAAAATCACAACCTCTTGGTTATTAACCAGGGTGTCCACCGCCGATCGCAGTGACTATTCCCTTCGCTGATTGCAGACATCTTTAAGGGTGGGACAGCTGGCCAAGGAAATCTGCTCCATTCCCAAAGTTAAGGATCGAACCCTTGACGTTTGGTTAAGGGTGGAGGAGCCCCTACCACTCCACCACAACCCCTTGGTTAAAATCACAACATCTTGTATGATTCAATTTCAATTTTGCTTATATTATATATTCAGTTTCAAGTGCCTAATACCCAAATTGTGGACGGGGTCCATTGTAGTAACTTAGGATAAATTGTACTTTTGTGCACTTCTTTAGTGTGTACGCTTTTTTCATACAAAAAAGTGACATGCTGACAATTCGAGTACTTTCCGATGTAAAATTTAGCAATTTGAGTATAAATTTTGTCGAAAAATTCAAAATTAGTCGGAAAAAGTCTTTAATTAGGCAGGAAAATCTGTTAATCAATGTTAAAATGTTCAACCATATTAGTAAATGAAAGGGATCTCCAATGCAAGGCAAAACTTAATCTTGCAGTCTTTATTGAAGATAATAAAAAATAAGATTAAGGTTGTCATAGGAGTAATTCGAGCGAGCTTCTCAATGAATGAACTTTGTTGCAAGAACAACGACATGCCGTAAGTATAAAAACTAGCACATAAAATACAATTACTATCAACCCACATTTTACTCTAAAAAACTCTCTCGTAACTCTATATAAATCCTTATAACATAATGAGCATTACTTAAAACCCACCAAAATTTAGATAATTACAAATCCTAAATCATAATGTCTAAGAAAAACATAGTTCCGATATTATTTGCACTTTTCATAGGTTTTGCACTTTTGTGCGACCTAAGCAATTCTGTAATATCTGATGATGTTTCGTCGAACACTAAATACGATCACGAGTCAAATAATTCTCTTTACCCCGACGACAATGATTCTGTGGTCGAGGGCGTGTCCGGTGAGTGGCTCGTGGGGGATGATATATTGGCTAAGCCCCATCGGAGGTTGCAATGCATGTGCCGGTGCGGTTGCTGTGGCGGCATTTGTGGTGCTTGCTGCGCCTTGCTCAAGAAAAATGGAAAAGTTTGATCTTGTGTTGTGTTTGTGTCATTTTGATTCAAGAAATGTTGTTTAAAATTTGTGTTTTGAGATCAAATGTGCGTTGGATAAAAAAGTGTCAAATAAAAACAAGGGTTATTCTAGGGAATGTCAAGTCTTGTAACTATGGAAAATTCTAGCATAGACCCGGTTTGGCCGGACCCTAGTGTATTACACAAAGAAAGTGTATTACACTTGCCATATAATTGGTAAGGTATTTTATAAAATACACATGAGTTTGACCGAGTCGGGAGCGGGTTAGAATTACCGTGTAACTATATAGTGTTGGATAAATTTTCTTTTTAATTGTCGTCTTTGAGTTTTGCGGTGTATGATAAGCAATCATATGTATTAAGTATGTTGAAATTATATGAGATATGGTGGCTGCTAGGATTTGGAGCATTATGATGAAACATCGTCAGGATTGTGAAAAAATAAAGTTTTATGATAACTTGATTAACTTTTTTTTTAGCATACGAATCAACCACAAGTATAACAAGTAAACTTAATTACTCATTGAATATGAATCATTTATCATTCTCATGTATTACAAGTAAAATTAATTACTCAATTCGTATGGACACAATGAAAGAAGTCAAATTAATCATACACCTTAATCAATAAAACTTGCATGAACAAGTGGTTGGTGTGAGTGGTTCGACACTTTCACCCCTTATGCAAAGGTCAAGTGTTCGATTCCTTATGGATAAAATTCTACTTGTTGGGAGCACTTTATCCCTTTGTGGGCCGATCTAGTGCGAACAAGATTGCCTTGACCCAATGTGGTTAAGAGATACCTGTGGTTTAGACTAAAAAAAATAAATTTTCGCATTGAGACCTTTGAAATACCAAACGTATCAAAATAGTCCTTGTAGCACCAAATGTACCAAAAGAGTATCATAAGAAACACTCTAATAAGATGAAGTGAACAAAGATAAATAGTACAAAACCTTTTTATTTTCTCTTTTTCTTCCTTTTTTTACTCAAAAAAATAAAATAGTCCCAAATTACTAACCCTAAATCTCTCAAAACACCTCATTTGTCTAAAAAATTTCATGTTAATCACTCAAAGCCATCTTTCCAAGAAGTCTGGAAGACATCTACCCAACACCACATTAACACAATTTTTTTTTTTAGAGAAATGTGGTGTTTTGAGAGATTTAATGTTAAAAATTCCGAGTTTTCTTGTAGAGTAAAAAATGGTTGAAAAAGAGAAAATGAAAAGATTTTTTACTCTTTACATTTTTTCACTTCATTTTTATTAAATGCGTTTCTTAGGATTCTTTTTTCTTTACAAAAGCATTTTTGTTGGCGGTAGAATTTCCACCTACTTAAGGACATTTTTGATTTTTGGGTTTGGTTGTTGATGTGTTCAACCCCGTCATACAAGATGCCCACGTGTCGTGGGTAAATGCATAAATTTGGCCAGATATTTAACGGTGTAAATTTTTTTACTGTTTGACCACTAATGACAGAGACTATTTTGGTATTTTTAATACTTTAGGGACCTGTATGAGACACATGCAATACTTCAGGGGTGTAATATATATTTTGCCCATTGAATTATTTAATTACAATTTCATCCCTGAGATGTAGACTTGACCAATTCATTTTCCCTACGAGAAATAGGATTTGAACTCATTTGAGACCTGAGGGTGCAATATGTCAGGTCAGTGCTAATTCCAGGGGCAATATCCAAAGTTTGTAGATTGAAGATGCTCTGTGTAAAAAAAATGCTAATTCGGTGGTGCAATGTGCAAATTTCCAATTATATATGGCTGAAAGTGCCAAAAATATAAAATGCAATTTTCCCAAGGTTGTACTCTACCTTTGAAGAATATCAGGGCAAATTATATTTTTGGTCGTTTTCAACACGTTGTATTCATTATGGGATTCTCACCCTGTCTCTCTAATTTTTAAGGATTCTCACATTTGGTCCAAACAGAATTTTTCGTCCAAACCTTTGTCAACAATGGTAAAACTAGTTAGTCAACATTTTGATCAGTTTTTTTGGAAGATTTTGTGCGTCATTGATATATAATGTTGAATATAATTTGAGTTTAAGTTTTTTCACACACACAAATTCTCTGAAAACAAATCGATCAAAATATTGATTAATAGAGTTGACCACTGAATGTTAGATCCAAAATTCAATCGAGACCAAATGTAAGAATTTTTCAACATTACTTGACATAACGTGAGAGTCTCGTAAAGATTGAGACTAAAATTGAAGGAACCGAAAAAGCAATTTCCCAATAATATAAATACATTTTTTCCTTTAAATCTCCAAAAGAAAAAAAAAAAATAGAGGAGAAAATAAAGGTCTCCTGTCGGCTGTAGCTTCCTTAATTCTGATCAAAGGAAGTACCAAGCAGTACAAGCAAAGCAACACAAAGCACAATCCTTTCCCAAGTTTCGAAGCCCCTCCTCTTCTCTGTGCTCGTACGAATGAATTCTCATCAAAATTCACACTTTTTTTTCAATCGTAAATCTGTTTTTTGTTCGAATTTCATCTTTATTGATCACAATTTACAGTCGTTTTTGGTGAACTTTGAATTAGGTCATTCATTGATGGCTTCGCGCACGCTGCGGAGAAGGCTTCACCATGGCGACGTTGATGGAGGAAGGTACGATCGCTTCGAAGCTTCAGAAATCGATTCATTGAACGAGCCGTTGCTCGGAAATCGAGAAATCGATGATGATAGACATCCTGAGGTGAATGATTTTTTCAGTAATTTTGAAAATTGTGGATTGAATTGAGTTTTGATTTTGATTTGGTAATGTGTGTTTTGGTGTGGGTTTTGATTTTTAGGGGCAACTTTTGGATGATGAGCGAAGTAAGGAGCGTCTGCATTGGACGATGCTGTTTTCGCATATAATCGTGCAGTGGGCGCAATGGTTAGGTATGCAGTTGTTAGGGTTTATACGGAGAATCTCGTGTTTCTGAGGTGTTTTGGTGTGTATTGTGATAAATTTTGTTGCTTTGTGGAGTATTTGGGTTATGGAGTATCATCTGGGGAGGTAGTAGAGTAGAATAAATCGAATGAAATAATAGTTCGCTTTCGAATACATTTGTTGTTACTTGGAAGGGTGAATTAGGTCCTCTACTGCCAATTGAATTTTCTGATTTTGAATTATGGTCTATAGACGGATAAGGTATTTTAGTTCCTATGCGTTTACTTCTTGTTAGTATGCACACATGTATTTGTAAACATCCAAATACTTAAAAACCGTAATGCACTAAATTTTCAAATTCGGAAGTGATCAACTCTTCACCGTACTCTCATGTTCCATGTATCTGAATTGGCTGGGTAGTTTGTACTATTTGAATTTTCAGGACTTTTACATGCCTATCAAAAAATTAGCTTAGTTTTAGAACAGGAGGTATGTTGTTGTTAGGTGCCAAAAGATGTCAGGAGCAAATAAATTTCTATAGAAATATAATGTGCTGAATATTCTGTTGTTTTTAATTGAAACTGTTCCTTTCGCCTTGTTATTTGTTTGGCCCATGATAGACTCCTGATAGTAGTTGTAGATTATGAAAAAGTTAATCAATCTTTTCACTTTTGCTTTCCAGCTAACATTGTAATTGGATCTGGGACACTGATTGGACGATTTTTACCATTTATGCCGGGCATTCAAAATGGAGCAAACGGAAACCTTCCACCTGTTTTGCTTAGTTCCTTGCAGGTATCATCTAGAAACTTCATTGACCATCTCCAAAAAGACTGACTTAATTGCTTCTTTTTTTAACGTTCTTTCCCTTTCCTGCTTTGTGCTAAGGCAATGAGTATTTCTGTTCCCATCTGCCAAAATATACTTTTAAGATACGAATCCGATTGAAAGAAGACAGTTTTGCATAGTGGTCTTTCAATGAAACAAGTATTGTATGAATATTCACCTTCATGTACTACGTAAACCTTATTGCATCTGTTCTGTGTGTATGGATAAGACAACACATGTTCTATAGACTTGTGTTCTCCTGAAGTTGTTAGAACTGAGTGTTAACACTGCTTATTGTCGCAATATTTGTGGTTTTCTAGCTTTCTGCTTTTCTACTAAACCCTACAAGAATTCTGTTTCATGTGTTTGTGTACCATTTTGAATCTGCAATTTGACTTTGTAATTCGCCCGAAAAAGAGAAATATCTTATTGGAAAGATCTGTTTTGATGATTTTGGTAGTTCTGGTTATGATTTATGAATGATAAAATTATCTTGCTTGTAATGGAAAACTGCATAATATATGCTGATAGTTTGTTGAGCATTTGTTTCAATTTTTAACAAAAACATGGTGGTAAAGAAGGATGTCCAATTGCTATGCTTGTGAGCCTCAAATGAGTGATCTTGTGTGGTTCATATGGATATTATAATACGATTTGAAATTTGAACCTGTTCGCTGTTATTAATAGGGGAAAAGAGTTTGTAAAGCTAGTAAAATGCTTAAGCAGAATTAATCATATACGAGTATCTGTTAAATCAAATAGTTCCATTGGTTGTTATTGTTACTAACTTGCACGTTCCAATTACAACTGTGGTATTGGAATGCTTGTTTTCTCTCCTTAACAACTACGTTTTCCACAAAGTCTAGGCTTCCTATCTTTCTAATTTCATATATTCTTCCGTGGATTTGGCTTACATATAATTTTCAGTTCTCTAAATTCTTGATCTGGTTTGGAAATAGGAAGCAAGGCTAAAACAACTGAAGCAAAGGCTGGCGGTTCCTTTCGATGGAGCTTTTGCGGAGCATCAAGTATGTATTATCCTCCATTTATGGGAACAAGTATATTTCTTCCGTATATCCCAATATTTCTTCTTTTATGTTTTATTTGAACCATGTGCATTTGATATCCCATGTTGTGAAACACAAGAAAAAGGTGATCCCCTATGATGAAGGACCTCAAGAATAACTGAACGTCTTGAACTTATAACTAGACTATTCAATCACGTATACTACATTATCCAATCATGTAAACTTGTAAGCCATTCTTGCACGAATTATCCGGGATTGAGAGATCAAATTAGAGGGGCAAAAGATGGTAGTATTGTAAACTATATTTTCCAATTTTAGATCTCGTTTAACTTACAACTGAAATGGCTGGACTGCAAAATAGCCTCCTGCCTTAATCTGAGAGGAGAATTAGAAGGTGCGGCACTTGGGGATTTATGCTTGATTTCAAATACATTTATGCATTTTATTTAGAGTACAGTTTGTATCGACCATTGTGGTATATCTGTTGGATGAAACCGATGTTAGAAATACAGTTCCTTATAGATGAAAAACATAATTATATTGATTTCGGGTAATGTGATTATATTAAATATGACAATTGTAACTACAGTTTATATGCCTGTCATTGCAGCCTCAGTTTCTCAAGTATATGAATTTGTGTGCTTTTGTAGTTGATCATATTTTCCTTGTTCTTATACCTGTAATTGTTGTCAATGAAGGAATACCATGATGTTTAAGCATATTAATTTTTTGACAGGATGCGCTCAGACAACTATGGAGGTTAGCTTATCCTGATAGATCACTCCCATCTCTTAAATCAGAGCTTTGGAAAGAGATGGGTTGGCAGGGATCTGATCCTTCGACAGATTTCAGGTTTGTGGTGATATGTGAATAGTTCATCGAAATACGCTTATGTTATTTGGTACTTATTTTGGAAATTTATGACCAAAATGTTTAGGGGCGGAGGATTCATATCATTGGAAAATCTAATCTTCTTTGCCAAGACGTATCCGGTTTGTATTATAACTTTTTCTTGCATTTACATGACTTTTCATTTTTTCTAGGATTTTTTTATCGATTCTCTGAACTCAAATTACTGCTCAAATTTTAATAAATGGAAAAATTACGATGAAGAATATGTCGTCCTCTAATTTTAAATTTCACTGATTTTATACCATCTTCAAATAAGCTAAGAAGAACAAAAAGATTTGCATGTTTGCCTATATCTAAGTTGACATTTGTCCAAATAACTTGCATCTTCTTACTTCGCTAGAAATCGTTTAAATGTATTTAATATTTTCGTTTCCTACTGTTTCTTACTCTGATAGGACGCATTTCAAAACTTATTGCACAAAAGAGATGGAGACCGATCTGATTGGGAATATCCATTTGCTGTGGCTGGAATCAATATTTCATTTATGCTTGTGCAGATGTTAGATATTCAGTCAGGTTTGAATTTCTGAGACAATGGTTTCATCAAGCATATAAATTAGGGTCTGTCCCATTCAACTCACCCCTGTCCGCAACCCCTGGCCCACCCAGAATCTCCTGATTGCATTTTTCTAGGAAATAGAAAAATCAACTCTGTAGAATTATCTGTCAAAACAGGGATAATGGCATGCATATACCCTCACTTATTGGATAATCACCACGAGCCCCTTGAGGTTTGGTAAATCACCGAGACATCCCGTGCTAGATCCTGACAACCCGAAAAATTCAGGGGTCTCAAGAGATGAGGGGTGAAATTGTGATCTGCATTTGCTTTTATTGGGAGGAGGGGGGGGGGGGGGGGGGGGAAGATTGGGATTGTAATATCATATTACCAACAGGAGAAGTTATGGTGCTTTCTTGAATTTCGGAGTGTTATTCGTAATTACGGTCTCACGCAAGGATGCCTATAAAATTTACCCGTCAAAATAAAGTATGTCAATCTGGTATATATCCCAGTCTAATCTCAAAGTCTTTCTATTTGGAAAAGAAGAAACAAGATGGTTCACAAAATTATCTCGCTTGAACAAATGAAATAAATTTTGATATTTATCGTTGGATTAAAAGATAGAAAAAACGAGCTAGTGTAACACGAGGTATGATTAGGCTCAATTTTTTATGCATTGGTTTGGTTTATAATGATTTTTTGAAGTATGAAATTGCTTTTAACAGGGAAGCCTAACACTAAGGCTGGACACCGATTTCTGGAATTGTTGAGTGAAGATGAGATGGCTTTTGACCACCTTTTCTGTGTTGCCTTCAAAATGTTGGATGCACAATGGCTTGTGAAACGTGCTTCGTATATGGAATTTAACGTAAGAACAAAAAGATTTTACTCAACTTTGTACTGAACATTAATGTTAATTACCTTTCATCGCATCTCAAAGCTAATATAATATTTCTTCATAGGATGTTCTCAAATCGACAAGATCACAACTAGAGCGCGAGCTTGCTCTGGAAGACCTGTCGACTGTCAGAGATTTGCCAGCTTATAATCTATTGAAAAGATAGTACGTCGGACATAAACCTTTTCTTTTTCTTTTTGAGTTATATAATCTTTAAAGTAGGGATAATTAAACGAACACCCTCTCACTTATTGGGTAATTACCACAAACCCACGAGGTTATGCAAATTATGAAAATACCTCTTGTCAAATTTGACAACTTGAAAATCAGGGTGAAGTTGTAATCTGTTTTTTACTGACAAATGGTGGAAATGTAATATGTTGTTACTGATAGGAAAGTTATGATAATTTCAGAATTCATGAATAGGATCTCATGCAAAGAGTGTCAGCATAGTTACCCCTAGAAGTAAAAGATTCTATTTGATTGAAAAATCCTTCACTGATATTGCTTGAAAGCGTATCAAACATGCTCAGATTGTTACTCAGAAATTGTAATCGATGAACTAATCTTATGACGACGCACTACAACACTAGGGTGTCTATAAACGTTAACCGTTGGATCATGCGGATCGAGTACATCCCGACAAATGCTATTTGTAGCCAAGATTGTGTAGAAAGTGATCATAGTGGCTGTGTTGAGCCTTCAATTTTCCAAATTTTGATCATCTGAGGATTTCAGATACCATCTTTTCAGACGTGCTGAAGTTTTAGATACCTATAAAACATAATTAAGAAACGTAATTAAAAATAATACATTTTAGATAATTATAATATAATATAATAATTTGTATTAACCTCTTCGTCCCAATTCGTTTTCCATATCATGAAGCTTAGTGCAAGCGTTTGAGTCACGACTCCACTGGTCATTCCGATCCATATACCCTGTGAAAATCAATATCAATTTCAGAACGTAAATACTTTTATTTTTTTATATTTTTTTTTTCACATGCATACGCATCGAGTGTATGCCATAGAAAAAAATTATATATATTACCACAACTTGAAGATGAATGACATATCCAAGTACAGCTCCAATTGGTAGTCCAATCACATAGAAGCATATTAAATTTATAAATGCAACTTTAGTCTGTAGACCTGCTCCTATAGCCACACCTGAGAGCAAAACAAGTACAGAATTAAGGGAAGAAAATACTTAAAACATTTGGTGGAAAAACAGGATAAATATATTTTCCACCCTCATCTTTGTTACTAATTTAACTTCATTCCTTCATATTTAGAATATGAGATACCAAATTTGTTGATCAAGACTGAAATAGAATTAACCTGAGAGAATCGGAAAAATGCTACCAAGCAACACCGTTAAAGCAAGGAGAAAAGAAAGATCTGAAACGCTCTTTGCGACTTCCTCTTCATTCGTGAACAAATATCCGAGTTTGTTACTAAAAACCAAGCAAAGAATCCAAAAGAATAGCCCTATCATGACTGAAGTACTCATTAAGACTTTAATCGAAAATTTCACAGCTCTAGAGTCGCCTCTTCCTAGCTCATTCGCGACTCGCACACTGTTTTAGAAAAAAAAATGGAAATTAATTTTTTCTTTTCAAAGGATTATATTATGATAAAAGTCAATCAAGAAAGTGTTCTTGAATAAGCAGAGAGATACATACCATGCAGCACCCATAATGCCGACGATGATATTTATGATCCAACTACTGATATTAAGGCTGAAAATTCAACCTTCAATTAGAAGATATCTTGATAATGCAGAAAAATTATTGGGCAAAATTGTATTTTTTTGATCATATAAGACGAGGCGACTTCATGTGGAAAAATGGATCAAATGGGCAGAAAATTCGAAATTTTGGGGTCAGAATTGAAATAGCATGAAGTTTTACACTGAAAGTTCATATTCCCAATCTTGTAGGACCAATATGCAATTTTGCCCATGGAACAAGCTTTTAGTGAGTACTTACCAAATAGAAAAGGCAGCTATGGCAACCTTTGCATTTTTCATGTATCCAGCCAATAAGACCAGGATTGCATAGTACCACAATTCCAAGCTATAAAACAACCATGATACACATAATATATTACAAAAACATATATAGTATAGAAGGATAATTTAGTGGGATAATTTTATTTACTTCCTTCAATTTTACCACTTTTACTATTGTGATCCCACTTACAAACTTCATCCTGCCCCGCAAATTTCATTTTTCTCGTCAGGTTTGGTCCCTCCGATAGTTCCCAACTGTTAGTTCTACCGTCAAAGTGATAATACACTCTACTTAAAAAAATAATATATTAATGACAAAAGGGGTGACAATGTAAATATTGTTACTAATTGTAAAGCATTAGTGACAAGATTTTTTGTTTTGTCACAAGAATAGGTTTTATATGTTTAATAGTGACAAGATTTGTATAAAAGTTGTCACCCTTGATACCTAGTAACAAGGAATTTGTTGTTACTATTGACAATTAGTGACACACTTTTAGTGTTAACTTAGTGACAACAATTATAGTTGTCACTCTATTTGTGTTGTCACTATACATGTGTCACTAATTGTCAATAGTGACAATTAATTTTAAAGAAAGTCTTGTCACTAAAAATATTTTTTGTGACAAAGTAAAAATTATTGTCACTCATTATATATATCTAGTGACAATTTTAACATTGTCACTTACAATTTCGTCACTAATATTACTTTTTGTTATAGTGACACCAGAGATTGCTTTTGGCACCTGAAAAAACAGTATTTTTTACGCTTTCTACCACAAAAAAGTAACTACTACATCTTATCCTCGAACAATTAAGGTTTGCACGTGAGAGACTAAAATCAGAAAAGTGGTATACTCGAAGGACGTAAAATGAAATTATCCCCTATATTAGTGTAGTTGGAAATTAACATAAACATTAAGCTTTATCCTGATTATTTTAGTTTCTAAGATGGGGTGAGTAGGAGGTAGGAATAGATTAAGTGTGATCCATCGGCTTCGAAAAACTATTTTGTGCTAATACTCATTATCTACATACGACATTTTTATGTGACAAAAACGTTAACAAGAGAAGTTTACCAAATCATCACACCGGAGGATATCGACAGCTTCACGACGGGCAATAAGTCCTTTACCGCGGCTATAGTGAATCCTTTCCACGTGTCGGGGCACCAACCGCCAAAAATGTACAAAAATTCTCCAAACACCACAAACCATGAAGATATGCATAGTGCACCCATTGCACCAGAGATTCCGAGCTTCAGAACAATCACAAAAAACCACGACAGTAGAATATGGATTCCAAATTGCAAAGCGGATAGCCATGCAATGACCATGTTCTTTTGTTGCGCTTGTAAATACATTTGTATCGTCAAGCTAAAAATAGTGCTATATATAAAGGGGAGGAACCACAAAGAAATATATCCCACGGATTTAGCTATAGCTTCTTCTTCACCGAGTAGGTTAAAGATTGGCGTCGCAAATATAAAAATAGGGAGTAAAATTGTTAGTGTAATGAGATCAATAAACCACGATCTTTGGAGGTAAATACCCATCATATGGTATTGTTTTGCTCCAAATGCTTGGCCACAAAGAGTTTCAGTTGCACTCGACATCCCAATCTGTGAAAACAAACGAAACAAGTATTTTATGTGTCTGATCCGCAGTTCGGTGAATAATGTCTATGGTCACAGTGATGACAGGGACAAATCCAGAATTAAACTGTTGGGGGACCGGGTTACATTCGTCTTTGTTTTTTTTTCCCATATAGATATATATTCAAAGTTCTTTCAGTTTTAATAGATAAGTAAATTAATAACAATTATTACGCGTAATAAATAAGATAGTCTTCAATAAAATTCATTGTAGTTTTAAAAAGTATAAGCGTGAGGTTCTTAAAAAAATTTATCAATGGCGTACATGACATTTTTTGAGTCTATTTTTCATATTAAATAAGTAAAATGCATAAAAATAAATATTAAACTCTAGTTTTTTATCTTATTGCTCATATTAATACTCATTATATTGAACTACTTTATTGATGTTTTGTGTTCTTTTTCCTTTTAAAAGTTATTTCTTATAAGTTTTAGGAAAAGTGATGGTTAATATTTTGAATTTTGCTTGCCAAATATTCTTGTTGACAACTATATCCTCTTTTGCTAATTGTTATTTTAATCTTTTAAAAAAACAAGTCGTTTATATAAGAGAGGGAAAAAGGGAAAAAACAATCAGGATCTTCTATTGCAAATAATGTTGCAATCTCCTATTGCACTTCACATATGAATGACATGTGTATAAAATATTTCCTTGAATATAAATTTAATATGGATTATATACACTTGTTAGTCAAACATGATATGCAACACGAGATGCAATACTATTTTGCAATACAAGATCTCCTGGAGGAAAAAAGGGACTCAATTTGCAAGATTGGAACTCTCAACCACAAAGAATAGCTTTGGAGCAAGCCCTCACCAACTCAACTAGAATAGTTTATTTGTTCAGATTTGAAACCTGAACATTATATTGTTTGGGAGGCCATATCCTAAAAGCATATACATGTCTGCACCAAAATTATGAAGTCTGGCCCCTCCAGTGACCTATTGTAAAATAAGTAAAGTACCCTTATACAAAATTTTGCTTCAGGCCTATCGCCATGGTTTAAAGTCACGGTATCGGTGATAATATCGAGGGTTGCTGTTCCACATCGGTCGAGGCATCACTACAAGAAAAATGAGTATTGGCAATGAAAATATATGTCATGGCTTAAAACCGTGGTCTATAGCGGTTTAAACTCACGTCTAACTTGGCCGTGGTAGATGTTTCATATAGCCATACTAAAGTTAGCCGTGGTGAAAAAGAATGTGAGTTATTTTAAGCTTTAACTAGCCGTGGTGGAAAAAATGTTAACTTAACACTTTTTTACAATGACTAAAAGCCATAGCCTTTACAATGAACAAGACATTGACCATGCTTGCAAATATCACGGCCAAAGCCATAGCAAAGCCATGGTCAATTGGTTTTAACCATGACAAAAAGACTTTTCACCATGGTATATTGATATGGGCAATAATAATTTTTTTTGTAGTACGTATCGGGATATTATTGGGCGATACGATACAAAAGCATTATAAAATGCTCCAAAAATTCTAAAAAAATTAGTAAAATTAAAGAAAAATGTAAATAACACAAATTGCTACTTTTTAATACATATTAAAAGTATTTACTACATCAACCATTAATGAAACTAAATATATCATTCTAGTTGTTCAAGAAATTAATTCATAGAAATAAGACATGAATGCATTTAGTTCCAATAATTACATTTTTTTCTTTCCTTCAAGAAGATTCCACGGTTTAAACAGGAAGATATCAACAGTAAGCTTTTCCTTCATTATGAAACAGCAATATATCAACAGTAAACTCTTCTTTCAACATTAAAAACAATAAGCAAAAAATCGCAAAAAATCCCCGATATTATCCGAAAATCGGCCGATAATATTGAAATAATCCGATATTATCATGATATCGCCGATATTATCGGACGATATCCGATACCATACCCAACTGGTAACAAAGTATATCGCCGAAATTTATCGGATCGGAGGGGTCCGATCCGATTATGTATCGGCTAATATTCGGATATCGACCGATACTTTGAACCATGCCTATCACCCTAACCCTCCTCCTCCTTGCGGGGGAGAATGCCTCCACCCCCTCACCCCCAACCAAAAAAATAAAATAAAAAAATCTCACTCTGTGATCATGAATATGAATTATTTTAGAGTAATTCAATTCTTCTATCAGACTGCACAACTCCATCAAAAATTTAATTATAAATTATGACTAATCTATAGCTGCATCTAAATCTCAACTTACCAAACTTACTAGAATTTCACCTCAAAATTTAGAATTTGTATTTTTTTATTTTGATAATTAGTATTCTTTTTCTTATACGCATATCAAGTGCATATAATCCACTAAGGTAACATATGAAACAACAAAGTTAAACAAAATATCCAAATCATTCTAAATACAAATATATGTACATCTACATATCTTTTGCAAAGTAACCAATATATATATATATATATATATATAGCAATTAAATTCATTGAATGAGAAGGTATTCAATATTGAATCTAGCTAGATATATATATACACACACACTGAGTTAAAGAAAAGACATAACATGATGTATACAGATACATAAAAGGATATGATCAATTAATGAAGAAGTCACCACTTACCAGTATTCCATTCACAAACCGGACACTTAGGGTTTGAACAAGTGCATAACCAGCAAGATCAACTGAACTTATATGTCCGATAAACGACTGCGTTACAACAATGGTTCCAAATGAAGAAACTCTTGAAATCACACTTGGAGTTGCAACCCTCCATATTTTCTTTGATTCTTCACATATTTTTGCCTTCAAAATATATCCCTTTTCTTCTGCTTTATGGCTTAGCAGCAGACTCTCTTCTATGCTGCTGCTATAATCCATGGCCTCTCTTTCGTGATTTTCGTCTTTTAATTTTCTCAGTTGTATTTATAATCCCATCATCTATGAATTTATTTGGTTTTTTAAATATTCTAAGTTCAGTACAACAAAAAGTAATATTAATGGCGAATTTAAAATTGTCATTGGATACTTATAATGAGTGACAATATATAATTTTTGTTTTTGGAAAATTTATACACAGACTCCTCACTTATTGCGTGATTACCAAAACTACCCCCCTCATTTATTAGAAATTACCAGCATTGAGATTTTATTTGACTTATCAGATTAAATGTGGCACATCTCAATCCAATGGGACCAACATCAAAATGTGAGCAACTTACGGGATGAAAATTGCAATTTTCTCTATTTTGAACCCACTAGTTTTGGATTGGCATCGTATTCCCGATTTGATTCCGAATGAGCAAATAGTATCAATGTCTTGTCCCTAAAAGAATCATTTTAAGATAGAGAATTAATTGGACCTTACTGACTGATAGTCCTATTTAAATATTTAAACTTTAATAGATGATTAACATTTAATACTTTTAATTAATTTTTTTTAACAAAAGTAGATAGAAAAATAATAATTTTGTTTTTTCTTTTCATTATTTAGGAAAAAAACTTCTAATTAAATTGCATTTTTTACGTTTGCAGACAATAATACAGAACACAGAAAATTAAAAGTATTTTGTTTTTGTGCATTTCATGTTATTGTAATCTGGCGCTACTTTGTCCCATTGAGAAATTGATTAGTATAAATGATAAGTCCAGTTCTAGTTAGACTTAGAGTAACATGTGACATTGGAAAGATAAACGTTGTCATAACTCATGTGCACAACAAGATCTACCAAATTAGGCGTAAGTCCATATGTAAATCATAATATAAAATAAAATAAAATAAAATCTAAGGTCCAAATTTAACTTTCTCGAGTTATTGTTGGTTCATATAATTGGTTATGCACTAATCAAAAAGACTTGAAAATAAACAAATAATACATAGTACATAATATATAATACATAAATAAATAAACAAATAATACATAGTACAGAATCAAGAGGTTTACATATTCATTATAATACATAAATAAATAAACATAATACTAGCTACTGCTGATGATGATGATTTATTCCAATTTTCTCAACTCAAGCATGGTCAGTACTTTGCTTATTCTCATCCTAGGATTTTAAGTACCATCTTTTGAGATGAGCTGAAGTTTTCGATACCTACAAACACTATAATTAGGAGATTTAATGATACCTACAAACATCATAATTAGAAGATTTAATTAACATGTTAATTTCCCCGTCCTTGATGTAAAAAAAATTCATGTTTTTTTCATATCTCTTCATCCCAATTTGTTCTCCATGTCACGAAGCCAAGTGCAATCGTTCCAGTAACAATTCCACATATCATTCCGCCTCATCTACCCTGTCTAATCAAATATCAATTTCATATTCGATCCATACGATAACTAGATTGTGCATATTGTATATGTTTTTACATTTTGACATTAAAAGGTAAAACGACCCGAACGACCAAACTTAACATAATATGTAGCATCTAAAGACATTCTAGAAAGGGAGAAATTAACACTAAATAGGTTCAACATTTTCTCCAAAGAGTTCGTACGGTTATAGGATAAACGTAAGGGTAGTTATATTCTCTCCATAGATTACAATTTTCTCCGTCCTAACATTAGTTCTAAAAATTACATTTAACCCTACCTCATAGAAAATATAGTAGATTTCAAACATAAGCGTTTCTGGAGATACACCAAATTTTTTGAAATGACGCAGCATTTTGCTGTTGTCACAAATTGTTGGCATGTTAATTGTAATTTTGATATATATGGGGTACTAGTATGTGTAATACATATTAGTAGAAGTGTAAATGTAATTATTCCAATTCATTATAACAAATGTGCTACCTTCACTTGAAGTTTAGTCGCATATCCAAGAACTGCTCCAATTGGTACTCCAATAAAATAGAAGCAAATAAAGTTAATTATCCCTACTTTCGTCTGCAGACCTGCTCCGATCGCCACACCTGAAAGCAAACAAAATGCAGAAAAAAATGTGAGAAAATAGCTAACTTTTCGAGAGTTTGAATACCTATGGTACAATACTAAAGTCACGTTCACTACAAAAGAAATAATATATTTAAAACTAAATTTCTGAATTTTTTATTTTGTCCTTGGGGTGAATGTAATTTTTGATCATATGAGGATGTAATTGTAACTGTAATTTTCAATTTAATCTTAAATAAATGATTTCGTAAAAAACTTATTAACATCTTGATAATAAAGTGCAAATTCGGATTTATGCCAATTTGACTAAATTTTAAAAAATAAAAACAAATATTTATATTAGGAACATTATCATAGTTCAATGGAAATAAATCTAAATAAGAAAGTAGCCAAAAAATATGAAAACAATTAGTAAAATTAAAATAAGTTGAAGGAAAACAAATATATATATATATATATATATATATATATAAGGTTATTATAGAAAAATATTTAAAAAGTTATATGAAAAAATATTAAAAAAGAAAAAACAAGTAGGGTAAGTTAGTCGCAGAGGGTGAATGTAATGTTTTATTATAAGAAGGGTGTGTTTGTTGTATGATCTGATAAAGTGGGTTGCATTGTAATTACACTAAATAAGGAGGGTGTTAATATAATTAACCCTTTCTTTAACCCCCTTTTTTTTTTTACGAACAAGGGTAAGATTGACATTTTAAACTTTCCATCACGCTTGACGAACGAGTGTTAGTCATATGAAAGTCAATGTGAGATTTTATTATGAGAGGGTGATGTTTATATTGAGCTCGAAATAAGCTGACTTGACGGTAATTTCACTAACTAAGAGGGATAGTTAGTGTAATTAATCTTTAAATATATTGAGTGACAAGAATTTATGTTTTCACAATAATAATTTTCACAAATTTAACAGTGACGAAAATTGAATGTTAGTTGTCACTCATAACATTTAATGACAAGAAAATTATTATCACTATTGTTAATTAGTGACACATGTTTAATGGTAGCTTAATAACAATAAACATAGTTGTAACTATATTTGTGTTGTCACTAAACATGTGACACTAATTGTCTTTAATCACAACTCATAAAGGAATATTCGTGTCACTAAAATATTTTTATCAATAATATTATTTTTTGTTGTAGTGGTTAATCATGAACAAGAAATTAATTAACCTGAGAGAACGGGAAAAATGCCATTTAGCAATCCCGAGAAAGCTAACAAAACAGAGAGATCCGATATGGTTTGCGTCACTTCCTCTTCGTTCGTGAACAAATATTCCACAAGGATAGCCTTAGTAATACAAATATTTGACATATATATATATAGATAAAGGTGTGCGTAGCTTTAGCGTCTCCTTTGCCTAGCTCATTCGCTACTAGTACACTATTTATAGTGGGGAAAAAGGGACTATAATTAAATATCGTTTTCAAACAAACACGCACACATTTATCTATATATGTCAAATATCATTGGTGGTCCCTCAAGTCTTACTTTTATCTCACTTTCATTCCTCAAGTCGAATCATTGGTCTCTCAACTTTCAAAATCATCTCACTCTAATTCTTGAAGTCGTAACGAGGTCATAATCAAATGAGTGAATATTTCGTCAATTCCTAACAAAAGTGTGACCTCAAGGATCGTATGAGACGATTTTGGAAATTAAGGGACCAAAAAGGATCATTATGATCCAACCATTGATATTAAGGCTGAAAATTCAACTTTCAATTAGAAGATATCTTGATTATCACATTTTAAAAAATCACATAGAAGTCTTCATTCATCTTTTTTCCACATGCACTTTGAATTAGATATATGACTTCATTGCCAAGTGCATGTGGAAAAAAGGACCAAATGTGCAGAAAATTCGAAGTGTTGGGTTCAGAATTGAAATAGCATGAAGTTTTACACTGAAAGTTCATATTCCGTATCTTGTAGGACCAAAATGCAATTTTGCTCATGGAACAAGCTTTTAGTGAGGACTTACCAAATAGAAAATGCAGCTATGGCAACCTTTGCATTTTTCATGTATCCAGCCAATAAGACCAGGATTGCATAGTACCACAATTCCAAGCTATAAAACAACCAAGATACACATAACATATTAGAAAAGGATATATATATATATATATATATATATATATATATATAGTATAGAAGGATAATTTAGTGGGATAATCTTATTTACTTCCTTCAATTTTACCACTTTTTCAATTGTGATCCCACATACAAACTTCATCATGCCCCGTGAATTTATTTTTCTTGTCAAGTTTGGTCCCTCCGATAGTTCCCAATTGTTAGTTCTACCGTCAAATTGATAATACACCAGAGATTGCTTTTGGCACCCTAAAAAACACCATTTCTGACACTTTCTACCACAAAAAAAATAACTATGACATCTTATTCTCGAACAATTAAGGTTTGCAAGTGAGACACTAAAATCAGAAAAGTGGTATACTCAAAGGACGTAAAATGAAATTATCCCCTATATTAGTGTAGTTGGATATTAACATAAACACTAAGCTCTCATATTAATATATACTCATTATATTGAACAACTTTATTGATGTTTTGTGTTCTTTTTCTATTTAAAAATTATTTCTTATATGTTTTAGGAAAAGTGATGGTTAATATTTTGTATTTTGCTTGCCAAATTCTTGTTGACAACTAGATCCTCTTTTTCTAATTGTTATTTTAATTTTAAAAAAAAAACAAGTCGTTTATTAAGAGAGAAAAAAATGGACTTAATTGAGATCTGCAAAATTGGAACTCTCAAACCGCAAGGATTTGCTTGGAGCTACTTTTAAGCTCTTGCTCTCACCAACTCAACTAGAATAGTTTATTTGTTCAGGTTTGGGAGGCCATATCCAAAAAACATATACATGTCTGGACCAAAATCTTGCAGTGACCTATTGTAAAATAAGTAAAGTATCCTTATAAAAAAATTTGCTTCTGGCCTATCTCCCCGAACCCTCCTCCTCCTGGCTTGGGGAGAATGCCCTCCGCACCCTCCCCCCTCAAAAAAAAATAAAAAATAAAAAAATAAAAATCTCACTATGTGATCACGAATATGAATTGTTTTTAGAGTACTTTAATTCTATCATACTGTCAAAAATTTAATTCTAAATTATGACTAATCTATAGCTACAACTTACTAGAATTTCACCTCAAAACTTCGAATTTGCATTTTAATTACTTATACGCATCAAGTGCATATAATCCACTGACGTAAAATATGAAACAAAAGATCCAAATCGTTCTAAATACAAATATATGTACATCTACATATCTTTTGCAAAGTAACCAATATATATATAATAGTCAAATGATCTCATTTTTCAAAGCCCACAAACTCACGTCTCAGAAACTTTTCATCGTCTTCTCTCTCAGATGCGAGACTCCCACTTCTTCTCTGTTCTTTCACTGCTTCTTTTTTTTTCTTTTCTTTTTTAATTGTTCATGGAGAATCAGGTTACTGTAGATAATGAAATTCTATGGACCGAGTTTGATTGAATTTAAACTATCAGTGTACATTCACCACTTATATATACATATATATATATATATATATATATGTGTGTGTGTGTGTGTGTGTGTGTGTGTGTTATTAAATTAAATAAGAAAAAAATGGAAAAGAATTGAGGATGTTGTCTCTATAATCATACTGTCAATGTCGAATGAGAAAATGGGTCCAACTGAGCTTGAATGTTCATCGTTTCTGGCAACCCTTATAAGTTCTCGTTCTTTTTCCCTAATATACAGTATGTTATAACACATTATACAGTATATTATAAATCATTATACATTATGTGTTTATAACATATTAAAAATATTCAATTATACAGTATCTTATAAGTCATTATACAATATGTTATAACGCATTATACGGTATATTATAACTCATTATACAGTATGTGTTTCTAACATATTAAAAATATTCAATTATACAACATCTTATAAGTCATTATACAATATGTTATAACATATTATACGGTATATTATAACATATTATACGGTATATTATAACTCATTATACAGTATGTGTTTATAACAGATTAAAAATATTCAATTATACAGTATCTTATAAGCCATTATACAACATGTTATAACACATTATACAGTATATTATAACTCATTATACAGTATGTGTTTATAACATATTAAAAACATTCAATTATACAATATCTTATAAGCCATTATACAATATGTTATAACACATTATACGGTATATTATAACTCATTATACAGTATGTGTTTATAAGATATTAAAAATATTCAATTATACAGTATCTTATAAGCCATTATACAGTATGTTATAATATATTATACAGTATATTATAACTCATTATACATTATGTGTTTATAACATATTAAAAATATTCAATTATACAGTATATTATAACTCATTATACATTATGTGTTTATAACATATTAAAAATATTCAATTATACAGTATCTTATAAGCCATTATACAGTATGTTATAACACATTATACGGTATATTATAACTCATTATACAGTATGTGTTTATAATAAAAATATTCAATTATACAATATTTTATAAGCCATTATACAGTATGTTATAACACATTATACAGTATATTATAACTCATTATACAATATATTAGCCAGAGGATTATTCATTCATCATCCCATTGCCTGTGCGTAGTCTCATCTGGCTAAAGCTTTCCCATAATAATAAAACAGAAATTATGTGTGATTAATTAGTTTCCAATTTCTCATTAGGAGCTTCCAAATTCAAATCAATTATTTAAGTAACAACAACAACTTCTTCTTCTTCCGCCATGGCTATTCTTGAGGAGAAATCAGCATCATCATTAGTAATGGCTATTGTAGCCAATTATTTAGCTTTCTTCTTCGTTTTCGATCTCATAAGCTGCTTTTCTAATTAGGCTTTCCAGATTTTCCGCTGCTTCTTGACTAATAATTGTATTTTTGGAAGAGTTTTGATCGAAAAATAGTTGCAGGAAAGTGAATTTTTTAACCCATTTTTCATTGACTAAGATGCCCCTGCCCTCATTAAAAAAAATATATAATCCGAAAATAGCTGTTAAATTTGGACCTTGGGATCAAACGGTATCAATGGTGTAGATTGGGTCTTATATCTTACCAAATGTAATGGGATGTATTTGATCCATACCCTATATATATATATATATATATATATATATATATATATGAATGAGAAGGTATTCAATATTGAATCTATATATATATATATGCACACACTGAATTAAAGAAAAGACTAATAACATGATGTATACAGATACATAAAAGGATATGATCAATTAATGAAGAAGTTACCACTTACCAGTAGTCCATTCACAAATCGGACACTTAGGGTTTGAGCAAGTGCATAACCAGCAAGATCAACTGAACTTATATGTCCTATAAACGACTGCGTTACAACAATGGTTCCAAATGAAGAAACTCTAGAAATAACACTTGGAGTTGCAACCTTCCATATTTTCTTTGATTCTTCAAATATTTTTGCCTTCAAATTATATCCCTTTTCTTCTGCTTCATGGCTTAGCAGCAGACTCTCTTCTATGCTGCTGTTATAATCCATGGCCTCTCTTTCGTGCTTTTCGTCTTTTAATCATATCAGTTGTATACTTGTATTTATAATCGAATCATCTATAAGTTTATTTGGTTTTTTAAATATTTTAAGTTCAGTACAACAAAAAATAATAGGAAAAATCACTAAAACCACCCTAAAATAAATTTTAGTATCCAAAAAATCCATAAAAATATCTTTCAATCCAAAAAACTCATTCCACCAACTTTTCATCCCAAAAACTCCTACATTTAGGGTTAATAAATTCATTGACTTAATTTCCCTTAGCCTTCTAAATTAAAAATTAATCAATTGTAGTTTTGTGTATAAATTTATTTATTTAGAATTTTTATATTGACAATCGTACAAATTATGATTTTAATGTAAATTTTTTTGATTTTTTTTAATCTTTTTAAATTTTTTAGAATTTTTTTTATATAATTACCATATTAAAATAAAAAATTAATTATATAAAAATAATTAAAATATTTAATATTGAAAAATAAAATCCGTATTATATGATTTATCAATTTAAAAAATTTAAAAACTTTTTAAAATAAAATAATCTAAAAAGAAAAAATCCATTGATTAATTCTTCACTTAATGAATGAAAGGTAATTTAGTTCAAAGAGTTGTTAATCCTAACTTTTGAGTTTTTTGAAATGAGAAGTTTGTAGAATGGAATAAAGAGATTGAAATATATTTTGATGGGTTAACAAATTTAGGGGAGTTTTACTTTTTTTCCCAAAGTAATATTAATGGCAGAATTTGAAGTGACAATATTAAAATTATCACTAGATACATATAATGAGCGACAATAATTTTTATTTTTGAAAAAAATACACAGAAACCCCCTCACTTATTGTGTAATTACCAAAATTACCCCTCACTTATCTGAACTTACCAACAACTCCTCAAGGGTCTATTTGTAAGGTTTACAGGAATAAAATTGTAACAATTTTAGACACACAGGAGTGTAATTGTAAGATATCCTTAACATGAGGGGTTGTGTTGGTAATTTTCAATAAATGAGGGGAGATTTTGATAATTACAAAATAAATGAGGGGTTTGCATGAAATTTTCCCTTTGTTTTTTATTGTTGTCACTAAATTGTCACAAAGGTGTGTCATTAATTATCAAGAGTAACAACTTCTATATAAAACAAAAAATCTTGTAACTAAAAGTTAATTTACTATTAGTGACAACTTTCACATTATCAACTCTTTTTTTTTTTCATTGCAATGGAGGGGGGTACCCAAAAACTGTCATCTAGCCCGACATACCCGGGCTAATAGTCACAAAACGAGGCCGTGTAATGCCTTCTCTATCATTATCTAAGAGGTGATAGACTTGTGAGTGTGGTGCATCCGTGAGGTGCATGTGCAAATTAAGCCCCAACTTAGCTAAAGCGTCCGCTACTTAGTTTGCTTCCCGCCAAACCAGTTGAAATGAGACATCCCAGTCTCGATCTTGCACACAACGAATGCGAGAGATCACATCAAAATGATGATGCTCCGTGGAGGCATCCACAATACTATTAAGTGCAGCTTGACAGTCTGATTCAACAATTAATTTCTTGATACCTGCGGCCCACGCCATCTCCAGTCCCATGAGTATGGCACGCATCTCTGCCTCCAGCGACGAACATGGGTCAATGCGACCACTGAACCCCTTTAACCATGTTCCATGTTCATTCCTAAGGGTACCTCCAACCCCCATTTGGCCTCCCAATGCCACTGCAGCATCAACATTAAGTTTGGCGTATTCGGGAGGCGGTTTCGTCCAACCCGTGTGTATTTGAAGATGCATCACGTTCGTATCGAAGTTAAGGGCATTAATAGTACCATCAATTTGTTTATGTATCACATCTAGATCCTCCGTGGGGATCACATCTCGGTTACCATGAGTTACCTCATTCCGGACCTGCCAAAGGTAAGCAAGAGTTTCATTAAACACAATATCCCATTTATCGCACCAATCATACCTGTTTATCTTGTGGGATAGGTTCCAGTCAAGCCATTTCTGTGCTGTGCCTGAGAAAAAAACACTGTAAAAGTTAGGATGAGCAAGTTGAAGCCAAAGATTTTTCGCCCAACCACAATCACGAACGGCATGCAGGGGGTATCAATTTCGGCCCCACAGATAGGGCAGCTATCCGAAATTGGAACTCCTCGATTCTTCAGCATAGAGTTAGTCATCACTTTATTATGCCGTAGCAGCCATAAAAACATGCGACGTCTCTGAGCTCCCGGTACTTTCCAAAGTCTCAGCCACGGTTTTGTGTCCCTTGTCGGAATGGCAACTCGAGTTAATGCTTCATACGCACTCTTATAGCTATATTTACCGTCCGGAGAAAATAACCATCGTGGTCTATCATCTGGGTTGACAACTCATCCAAACTGACCTCCTGCAACTTATTTTTAACAGCTACCGGTAGTTCCTGAAGGGCGTCCCAGTCCCAACAAAGCCCCGGTATCCAATATTGAGCAATAGTGCGATGGAGGTCTTCCGGTGGAATAGGATGTATACATTGGAGAGCTAACGGATCGTCCCCAAGCCAGATATCCTCCCAAAACCGAATCCTATTCCCATCCCCCACTATCCACCGAGTACCAGATTGAAGTAGGGGAATAACTGATTGGATACTCCGCCAAGTGGCTGAAGTTGCGTTTTTTGCACGGGCCCGGTGTCTCAAAATATATTTATGTTTCATCACTTGAACCCATAATTTGTCCTCGTCTTTAAGTACTTGCCATCCCAACTTACCTAACAACGCCAGTGGTTGTTAATTTGATACTTCTTGTACTCTCCCTACGGAAATATTTATGTAAAAGAAGCAAATAGATGAAAATAAAGTTCAATTTTTGCAGCAAATTAAAGAGAAGAAAACCCATTATAAACTATTAATTTCCTATAAATTTTTAGCTTAGATCAAGTTTGGAACAAGGTCGGCGAGCGATATTTATGTTACGGAAACGATAAATCACGAGTTGGATATTTCAATATTTGTTGTGTATGATTAGTTTTGTATGATCAAATTGGTTTCGGGTTAGAATTTTTATAAACCAGGGTTTTAAAAATCGGTCCGGACCGGCCGGTTGAACCGCCTACCATCATATATAACGGTCCGATCAAACCTTTAAAACCGCTTTATTCTCAAAACCTGTTAAAACCGTGTGACCCATGGTCCAAGCGGCGAACCGTTCGAACCGGTTGCGGTTCAACAAAACCGTCTGGTCCGTATGTGTGTATATATTATCAAGTCAAAATCCCTAAAGAACTCAACTCAAATCTGAAATTTTAAACCTCTTAAAGGGCGCGAGCAACAGGAGGAAAAAAGGGGCAACTTCTCTAATCTTTGAGTTTGAGCAGCAACTTTGAATCCAAGAAAAAGGTTTGTAATTTTCTTTTTCTCTTTCTTGTCTAATCTCTGTATCTCTGTCTCTTTCTATTTGTAATTTTGTGAATTACCCTCGGTCTAATTTAACCCAGCTTTGGGGATGCTTAATTCCTAAGGATTAATTTTTATTTTTTTATTTTTGTTGCATATTGTCAGATTTATATATTTTATTATTTTTAATCTAATTTTAATATATTAATATATTTATATCATAATTATGACATCATCGATCCGACCACAATTAAACCACACTCCGATGAGTAAACCTTGAACTGGTAAATTTTCTTGTTCAATAGCCGATACGATTTTCAAAACATTGTTATAAACGACATGCCTATAATTTGATTATTTTCAACAAGCAAAAGCAAAAGGGTCGACGAATTTAAGACGATGACTGACATCCAATAATTGTACCTTATAGATAGGGTATCTATAAAGAAATTTATTATTATTTATTGCATGGGCAACGGCTACTAATTATTTAACTAAAGTTATAGTGCAATGAAATAAACTGATCAGGGACGGATATAGGAATGACTGTGTTCATCGGTTCGGTTCGGTCCAAAACCGAACCGAAATTTTCGGTTCGGTTCGGTTAAAAATCGAACTTTTCGGTTCGGTTCGGTTCTGTTTTCGGTTAAACCGAAATTCTGGAAAAAAAATAAAAAAATAAATAAAAAATAAAAATAATATAAAAAATAATATATAAAAAAATAAAAATAAAAAAAATTGGTCACTTTCTTTCTTTTTCTTATAAATTGTCATTAGAAAACACACTTTTTATAATTTTTTATCTATATTATACTATATAAAAATAAAATAAAAAATAAAAAAATTAAATAATAAAAAAAATTCGGTTTTCGGTTAACCGAACCGAACAGAACTCCAAAACCGAAAACCGAATTTCTGTAAAAAAAAAAATCGAAAACCGAACCGAAATTTTCGGTTCGGTTTCGGTTCGAACCGAATTTTTGGTTTTCGGTCCGGTTCGGGCGGTTAACCGAATTTCCGATTTTTTTGGACAACCCTAGGAATGAGGTATTGGGTGTCGAACCCCTGAACTCCGAAATACAACAAAAACAAATATTTAATAATCAATTATAAGTATATAGTGAAACTTAATTTTGTATTAATAGAAAAGTAAAATAACCAAAAAAAAAAACTTTCACTAAATTTAGTAGTTTCGAAATATACAAGCAATTCTTCAAAAATCTTATGAAAATATTATAATCAGTTTGTATAAAGTAATATAACGTAATCATTTTGGACCTTGTGACGGATAAACTCTAAATATTTGAATGATAGTCAACATTTTCTTATCTTTAAGTTTCTTGATGTTTTGTATATTTTTCTTCACAACAATCATTTATATAGGTTTTAGGAAAAATATTTGTTAATTATAATGCTAATAAGTTTAGAGACAAGTTCAAAAGAGAAAATATTTATTACTAATTCTAACAAATAAAGAGGAGAAGTTAAAAAATAAAAAACTATAGTTAACAATTTTATCTTTCTTTTTTATATTAGTTACCTTTTAGTTAACAAGAATATTAAATAAAACTAAAGCTATAAATGATAACTGAAAGGGCTGCTGGAAATATATATAGACTCACCATTGAGAAATGGGCTTTAAAAAATAAAAATGCAAAACAAGGTGGGCAGGGATTCAGATGGCTGCTCTCCTCCTCGAAATCTCGCTTAACAAAAGGTATACCTAACACCTTCACCAACCGCACCAAGCCTATTATTTGTTTTACAGTTGAAAGGTTTGTATTTAATATCATTTGGGGGGTCATATCATAAAATTACATTATCTTATTAAAAAAAATTTAAATCTCGAGGGAGCGGGGTCCCCCAGGCCCCCCCTAAAATCCATCCCTGGCCATCACGAAACGCAATAACAATTATCAAAGATTGTACCTATAGATAGGGATTTCTCGTAAAACAAAATGTAAACAACCAATAAGAGGACAAATTGGAGCGCGCACACTATGAATGGCATTCCAAAAAGCTTCGTGACCCTAAAATTTTGACACAATTATAATAATTTATTTAATAAGATATATATATATATATATATATATATATGATTCATTATATGCAAATATTTGGGAAAATTATACTTTTGGTTCCACTGGAATTTAGCCAAAACACTTTTAGTCCTATAAGAATTTTTTTAACACTTTTGGTCCCATTAGAGTAAAAAACTGACACATTTAGCCCCGCTCGTCAATTTTTGGACAGAAAAGAGCGATTAAGTCACACGCACCGTTAGTCTTAAAAATACAAAAAAAGAAATTCCGAAAGTGATGTGGTGCAGACGAATGCAGCGGATGAGAGAGTCGAACCAGGTCAAGTGGAAGAGACGAGACCGTGGAGAGTTTATGAAAGACACAAGAAACGCAATGAAGGGCAGCCAGCGGATTAGTGTTGCTGTTTTAGCATTATTATTATTTCTAATTCATTATTTAAGTTGTTGCTTTAAGTAGGGGTCTTTATAATTTTGGCAAGTATTATTTTGGGATTGTATAAATACTCTAAGTAGGGTTTTTGAGTTTTATCGTTTTGATCAATAAAGAAGTGGCTGGGCAAGAACAACTTGTTCTTGAGTTTTCGTATTGGAGTGTGTTTTGTTTCGTTTCTCAAATTTATCTTCCATCAATTTGGTCCGACCTGCCGGATCTTCCACGGACGATAACATGGTTGATACACGTACCGGAGCCAGCGAAGCGTGGATGGCAACGATTGAGGAGAATAACAGCGTGATGTCCGAGGAAATTCTCCAGATGAAGGCGCAACTGTCGGAAGTGATTCGGGGCATGAAGGAATTAACCGCCGCTCAGATGGCTGCCAACGCCGCCGCCACCAGTTCGGATATCGGTGGGCCCTTGAATTCGAACGCCGAACCTGTTCTGCTAGACCCGACTAATCCGACTCCAAATCCGACCCTACCTACCTTTGATGGGGTGGATCCGTTGGGGTGGTTGGCGCGGGTCAACCAAAATTTTGATTTATACCTGTGCGCGGAGGAGCAAAAGATTCAATTGACCATGTTGGCTATGGAAGACACGACCCTCAATTGGTTTCGGTGGTATAAGAGGAAACGACCAAATTTCACGTGGCAAGAGTTGGCCCATGCATTGATTTCTCGTTTTGATGACCGTAGTGATGGCAATGCGTACGAACGGTTAGCCGGCACCCGCCAAACGTTGGACGTCGCTACGTACATCAATCTTTTTACGCAATTGGCAATTCAAATTCCGGCGATTTTCGATGAGAACTTTTTGGGGTTATTCATGCATGGGTTACGAGAGGATATTAGGGTGCATGTTCGGGTTTTGGACCCGATAGACTTGGATTCAGCCATGAAAATGGCCAAGAATGTGGAGACAGCCATTCGGGTGCAACAAGGAGGAGCAGGGGTTTTTCGTTCGAGTGCGCTATCGTTTCAGAATGTAGGGCCGAACAACAAGATCGCCGGCCCTCCTCAACGGTTGGCGTTACCGGCACCACCAGGAGGTGCCGGGCCGAGGGCCCCGATAAATAACCGGGTGGGTGGAGCTGGACAGGGGCCGGTCAAAGCTCCTTTTCGCAGACTGACTGATTCAGAATGGGAAGAACTACGTCGGAAAGGATTATGTTTTAGATGCAAGGCCCCATATCATCCTACGCATGATTGTCCTATGAAGTATTTACGTGTTTACTTGTTGAGGATGACGAGGCCCCGTTATTAGAATTGGAGGAGATTGAGGCCTTACCGGAGGAGGGGGGCTGGCTGCACAAGATGATGAGAAACAGGTGGAGATGGCAGCTTTGTCCTTGTGTTCGGCCGCTGGTATCTCGGGGCCAAAGACGATGAGGTTGCGGGGCAAGGTGAACGGTCGGGAGGTCAAGATTTTGATTGACACGGGAGCTAGCCATAATTTTGTTTCATTGAATTTAGTCAAGAAATTGGGGCTGGCCATCGAGTCCACGAGGCGATTTGGCGTGCAATTAGGCAATGGGTGTCGGGTTAATGCGATTGGGGTCTGCCCAAAGTTAGCCGTGCAGTTGGGGACGTTTGTGACTCGAGTCGATTTCCACGCTTTTCCTTTGGGCGGGGTTGATATGATTTTCGGGATGGCTTGGCTAGAGACTTTGGGAGATATCAGGGTAAATTACCGGAAACAAACCTTGGCTTTCGAATTTGAGGGTGAGATGATCAATTTAATAGGTGATGCTTCATTAGGCCGAACCGAGGTTTCGCTGAAAACATTGTTGCATACGACTGAAGTGGAGATGTTCGCGGCGGTGGTGGGAACGGGCTGTTGTTGGGCAGTAACGGCGAGGATAATGGTGAGGCCTCGGTTGAGGCTATATTGGAGGGGTTCGGTGAAGTCTTCGGGGATCCGGAGGGGCTGCCACCTAGTCGACCTTCGGATCATCGAATCGAGTTGGTAAATGGAGCTCGCCCCGTGTCGATTCGCCCCTACCGATGTGGGCATGTCCAGAAGAACAAAATTGAGAGGCTCGTGGATGACATGCTTTGAGCCGGAATCATACGACCTAGTTCTAGCCCTTTCTCAAGCCCCATTTTATTGGTGAAAAAGAAGGACGGTAGTTGGAGATTTTGCGTGGATTATCGGGAATTGAATAAAGTAACTATTCTTGATAACTACCCGATTCCCATGATACAGGAGATGCTTGATGAATTGTCGGGGGCCTCGATATTTTCCAAAATTGACTTGTGCTCGGGATACCATCAAATTCGAGTAAACCCCCCCCTTCATAAGACGGCTTTTCGCACTCATAATGGCCTCTACGAGTTCCTCGTCATGCCCTTTGGATTGTCAAATGCCCCGACGACTTTCCAAGCCACCATGAATGACATTTTTCGGCCTTTCTTACATAAGTTCGTACTTGTATTTTTTGATGATATCTTAATTTATAGTCGTAATTGAATTGAACATATGGAACATCTTGCGGTTGTGTTGAGTATTTTGCGAAAGCATGCATTAAAGGCGAACCGAAAAAAATGTGCTTTTGGTTGTTCGAAGGTGGAGTACTTGGGTCAAATTATTTCGAAAGGGGGGGTATCTATGGATCCGAGTAAGGTGTCGGCGGTGATGGAATGGCCGGTTCCCAAGTCGATCAAAGTCGTGCGGGGGTTCCTCGGATTGACGGGGTACTATCGGCGTTTCGTGCATAATTATGGGGTGATCGCTAGACCGTTGACACAATTACTAAAAAAAGAGGTGAGTGCACGATTTGAGTGGACGGCAGGGGCTGATTAAGCATTTCAAAAATTAAAGGGAACGTTATCCTCGGCCCCGGTGTTGGAGATGCTGGACTTTTCCAAAGAATTTGTGATTGAGTGTGATGCATCCGGTCCTAATTTAGTAAGGCCTTGACCGAGAGTTCATTGTCCAAATTGGCGTATGAGCGGGAATTGATGGGTTTAGTGCTTGCCATCCAACATTGGCGCCCTTACTTGGTGGGACGTCATTTTGTGGGTAAAACGGACCACCATAGCTTGAAACACTTGTTGAATCAGAGGATTGTGACGCCGGCACAACAGAATTGGGTCGCGAAGTTACTTGGATACGATTTTGATATTATTTATAAGACGGGGTCAACTAATAGGGCTGCCGACGCTTTGTCTAGGAGAATGGAGCCGGACGGGGAGTGTGGAGCAATCAGTGGACCGATCTAGACAGCCATTAGCGAGGTAATATACGAGCAACAGGTGGATGAGTTTGTGCAAAGTGTGGTACGGGCGGTGGAGCGTGACCCGACCAGCCGGCCGCGATATTCCGTGGTGGGGGGTCGGTTATTTTTTAAAAAGCAATTGGTGTTACCGGCGAACTCTAACTGGATACCTCGACTAATGCATGAGTTTCATGATACTCCTGCAGGGAGCCATGCAGGGGTATTATGAACTTATAGGCGATTGGCAACGAGTGTTTATTGAAAGGGCATGTTTCGTAGAGTCAAGGAGTATGTCGTGAATTGTTTGGTTTGTTAGAAGTCAAAATACGATTCTCAATCGCCGGCGGGACTTCTCCAACCATTGCCAATTCCGTAGAGGATTTGGGAGGATATATCGATGGGTTTTATTACTGGCCTTCCCAAATCGATGGGGTTCTCTTGTATTTTTGTGGTCATTAACAGGTTGTCTAAATACGGGCACTTTATTGCATTAAAACCGTCTATTACGGCTCGAGGAGTGGTTGAATTTTTTTTGAAAGAGATTGTACGACTACATAGGGTGCCTCGCTCGATTGTTAGTGATAGAGATCCTCTTTTCATGAGTGTTTTTTGGAAGGAGTTGTTTCGTTTGCTAGGAACAAAATTGAAGTATAGTGCGGCTTACCATCGAGATTGATGGCCAAACGGAGGTATTGAATCGAGTCCTTGAAACTTATTTGCGATGTTTTACTTCTGAGCAGCCGAGGAAATGGGTAGTGTGGCTATCTTGGGCTGAATTTTGGTACAATACTTCGTTCCAAACGGCAGCCAAGATTACCCCATTCAAGGTGGTGTATGGTCGGCCTCCACCGATGCTTCAGCGTTACCTTCCGGGGGAGTGTCGGGTGGACTCGGTTGGGGAGTTGTTGTCCAACCACGACGTGGTGCTCCGGTAGTTGAAACATAATTTGATCCGTGCACAAAAAATGATGATGAGACATGCGAACAAACATAGGCGACATGTGGAGTTTGAGTTGGGCGATTCGGATTTTCTCAAAATCAGGCTGTATCGTCAAACTTCTTTGAGGAGTAGGTCTTATACGAAGTTGGCAGCCAAGTTCTATGGGCCGTTCGAGATAATTCGAAGAGTGGGGCCGATTGCATATGAGTTACGACTACCGGCGACTAGTCGGATCCACCCCGTTTTTCATATTTCGCAGCTGAAACGGGCTCGTGGAGATCATCCATTAGAAGCAGAATTACCTAAAACTTTAGAAGGGCCGGATGTGGAGATTTTTGAACCTGTTCGAGTGGTGAAAGCAAGGAGAAGGCAAACTGCTAGTGGTGAGGTGCATGAGGTCTTAATTGAGTGTAAAGACAAGCAATTGGATGAGTCTACGTGGGTCGAAGTCAGCGAGTTACAAGCTCAATTTCTATTTTTTAGCCTTGGGGACAAGGATGATTTTTAGGGGGAGGGAGTTGATGTGGTGCAGACGAATGCAGCGGATGAGAGAGTCGAACCAGGTCAAGTGGAAGAGACGAGACCTGGAGAACTTATGAAAGACGAAAGAAACGCAATGAAGGGCAGCCAGCGGATTAGTGTTGTTGTTTTAGTATTATTATTATTTCTAATTATTATTATTTCTAATTCATTATTTAAGTTGTTGCTTTAAGTAGGAGTCTTTATATTTTTGGCAAGTATTATTTTGGGATGGTATAAATACTCTCTAAGTAGGGTTTTTGATTTTTATCGTTTTGATCAATAAAGAAGTGGCTGGGCAAGAACAACTTGTTCTTGAGTTTTCGTATTGGAGTGTGTTTTGTTTCGTTTCTCAAATTTATCTTCCATCAGAAAGAAATTATAATAAAATTCAAAATACAAAAAAATATAAAATAATCTAAAAAATCAAAGAAAATTAAAATTTAAAAGTGATCGTCTTCGTCATCACAAACCCCCCAATGTAATCTTCCACACCAGACACGCCCTCGCCCCTCTGCGTCGCCGCTGCACAGTCTAAGATGGATATGGGGTTTTTGGAGGTGGGTATGGAGGTTTTTTGGGTTGGGGCTTTTAAGTGGTCGATGGAGGTGATTAGTATGGGGGGCTTTGTGGGCGAAGGAGTCGAAGCGGGGCAGCGGATATTAAGGTACAGGTTGGTGGCGGCGGTGGTGCGATTGAACGGCGGGCTTCGGCAGTTGAAGAAGAGAAGACGACACAGCGTCTTCTTCATTTTTCCCCTTTCTTTTTCCTTTCTTTATTTTATTTTATTAATTAATAATTATTTTTGAATTTTGGATTTTAATTTTGAATCTATTTTTGTATGTTTGAAAGATTTAATGGCGCGTGAATATCACATGCTCTTTTCTGTTTAAAAATTGACGTACGAGACTAAAAGTGTCAAAAAAATTTCTAGGTGACAAAGTATTTTGGCTGAACTTCAATGGGACCAAAAATAGTTTTTTCCTACAAATATTTATATAACTACACGAAATTTGAAGTTTCGGGAGGTTGGTTCACTGCAAACACATGATATTTACTAAATCTAAGCATACGGGTTTCTTACCTTGTTTAATTAAGGGGCAAAATAAATTTTGTCCCCCTCTACTAGATATAGACACCTCATCAAATACCCCCCTCTATCCCTAAAACCTTCAAACACCCCCCTCCATTACATTAAAATACATCAAACACCCCCCTCCCCCCCGGACATATTGATGGACATAAATACCCTTTATTTGAAATAATAAAATCACTTAGAACCCATCTAATACAATGTGTCGACCACGCTTTTCCCCCTCCATGATCAAATTTTAATTAATTTGATCCCAAATTTTACTTCAGGATGATGTAATTAAATATATCTCTTGAATTAATTGTAAAATAAATAAATAGAAAGAATAAAAAATAAATTTTAAATTATTTCATGTAAATTTATGTAACTAATTTATATATGTTTGTCCTTTAAAAAGAATGTAATAAATTTACTCTCTCTTTTTTCATTCGATAACTTAGTTGCGTTAATAGATATTAGAAAATATTCTTGTTACTTTGTGCTTTCTAATTTTAGTTGCATTTTCGTAAAAGTATATAATTAAAAAAATAATATTTTATTCAATATGTCTTAAACTATGTATGCACATCTTATTGGTATTAATTATAACTATTAAAAAAAGAGTAAAAAAGAGAAGTATTTATCACTAATTAACATAAAAAGTTGTGCTAATAAATAAGTTTGTACATGTTATATAATAAAAAAAATGATAGGAATAGGTTTATCACTTGATCTTAATAAGTAATATAATACTTAGAACATAAATGATCAGTTTTATTAAAAACTAACAATGAATAACATGTTGGTGTCCCTAAAAGGATCATTTTAAGATAGAGAAAAAATAATTGAATTTTGTATCATTGGAAGAAGATAGCATTTTCTTATGAAAGTAGTTAGAAAAATGTCTAATAATTAATTTTTTTAATTAAAGTTTTCTCTTTTCATTATTTAGAAAAAAACTACTAAATTTCATTTTTTACATTTGCAAACAATAATACAGAACAAAGAAAATTAAAATATTTTATTTCTGTGCATGTCATGTTTGTGCTATGATCGTCAACTTATGTTCTAATATCACTTAGGTTACTTTTATATATATATATATATATATAAACTAATTAACTATGTGTGTATAATATTAAGTAAATATATCGAAAGAATGCAACCAAAAGAAAGAATAAAAATTTTAACATAGTGAAATATGAGAGTATAGAGTTATAAAAAATAAAGAGTATTATATGGAGAGTATATTTTCTCGTCCTCGATGTAAAAAAATTTCATGTTTTTTTCTTGCCTCTTCATCCCAATTTGTTCTCCATGTCATGAAGCTAAGTGCAATCGTTCCAGTAACAATTCCACATATCATCCCAGCCCATATACCCTGTTGAATCAAATATCAATTTCATATTCAATCCACATATCACCCAAAGGTAAGATTGCCCTAACGACCAAACCTAACATGACATGACGCGTCTAATTAAAGACATTCTAGAAAGGGAGAAATTAACACTTAAAAGGTTCAACATTTTCTCCAAAGAGCTCGTATGGTTATAGGAAAAAGGTAAGGGTAGTTATATTTTCTCCATAGATTACAATTTTCTCCATCTTAACATTACAAAATACAAAACTACAAGTATGTTAAACATTATATTTCAATCCTGTTTAGTTCTAAAAATTACATTTAACCCTATGAGGGTATTCTTCTTTTTTTTTTGGTAAATAATTTTTTTATAAATACGGACGGACCGACCTACGACCCGGACTCAGACCGGGCCTGGTCCGCAGGACCGCGAGTGTGAGGAATTAATAATTTGGGCCAAAGCCCAATGCATATGTCCTCCATCTTTCAAATAAATTGGATGACACAAGAGCCCTATGACGATATTCTCCTCATAGAAAATATGGTAGATTTAAAACATGAGCGCTTTTTGGAAGTTCACCAAATAATATTTGAGATCTGATGTCACAAATTGTTGGGCAAGTTAATTGTAATTTGGATAATAAATGGGGTACTAGTATGTGTAATACACATATTAGTAGAAGTATAAATGTAATTATCCCTATTAACTATAGACAAATGTGTTACCTTCACTTAAGTATGTGCAATACACATATCAGTAGAAATGTAAATGTAATTATCCCTTAACCATAGACAAATTAATTGTGTTACCTTCACTAGAAGTTTAGTCACATATCCAAGAACTGCTCCAATTGGTACTCCAATCAAATAGAAGCAAACAAAGTTAATTACCCCGACTTTCATCTGCAGACCCTGCTCCGATCGCCACATCTGATGATAGCAAACAAAATGCAGAAACAAAAGTGAGAAAATATCCAACTTTTCGAAAGTTTGAAGAGGTTTTTAATTTTAATAACTCTGGTACAATACTAAAGTCACGTTCTCTACAAAAAGAATAAAATATTTAAAACAAAATTTCTAGATTTTCCATTTTGCCCTTGAGGGGTGAGTGTAATTTTTGATCATATTAAAGAGGATGTAATTGTAATTGTACTTTTCAATTTAGTCTTAAATAAATGGTTTTGAAAAAAACTTATTAACATCTTGATAATGAAGTGCAAATTTGGATTTATACCAATTGAATATATTTTAGAAAATAAAAATAAAAATACCGAGTTTCGATTTATTTTAGGAGCAGTATCATAATTCAATGCAAATAAATCTAAATAATAAAGTTGCCAAAAAATATGAAAACAATTAGTAGAATTAAAATAAGTTGAAGGAAAACAAATATATATATATGTATATATATATATATGTATATATAAGGTTACAATAGAAAAAGGAAATTAAAAAAGTTATATGGAAAGATATTAAAAAAAGAAGAAAAAAACAGGTAGCGGAAGTTAGTTGCAAAGGTGAATGTAATGTTTTATTATAAGAGGGGATGTTTGTTGTATGATCTAATAAAGTGGGCTGCATTGTAATTACACTAAATAAGGAGGGTGTTAATGTAATTAACTCCCTTTTTTTTTAACAATTTTCTTTTTTTTTACGAACAAGGGTAAGAATGACACTTTCCACTTTCCATCACGTTTGATGAACGGACGTTAGTAATATGGGGGCCAATATAAGGTTGTATTATGAGATGGTGGTGTTTAAATTGAGCTCAAAATAAGCTTATTGGACTGTAATTACACTAAATAAGAGGAGTAGTTAGTGTAATTAATCGTTAAGGATATTGAGTGACAAGAGTTTATGTTTTCACAATAATAATTTTCACAAATTTAACGGTGACAAGAATTAAATGTTAGTTGTCACTCATAACAATTAATGATAAGGAAATTATTGTCACTATTGATAATTAGTGACACATGTTAGTGGTAACTTAATAACAACAAACATAGATGTAACTATATTTGTGTTGTCACTAAACATGTGTTACCAATTATTCTTTAGTCACAATGCTTAAAGGAATATTCTTGTCACTAATTTTTTTATCAGTAATATTATTTTTGTTTGCAGTGGTTAATCATGAACAAGAGTTTAAGTAACTTGAGAGAACCGGGAAAATGCCATTGAGCAATACTGATGATGTGTGTGGGTTTGATCACACCAATAAGAATAATGCGATATAATATATAATAATATAACATAAAGCACGAGATATATGTAAATGAACACAAGATATACGTGGTTAGGTCCAAAATCAGACCTACGTCCATGGGGGTAAAGAGTCCGATACTTTATTTATTATAGGATTTGGTATATATACAAGTTTTGATAGGGGGTTGAAAAGGGTAAGTCAACTATACCAAAGATACATATAGTAACTAGGATTAATCACAACCTACTTATTTTAGGCTATATCCAATCAAGTATAAAGAGTAAATATATAGGATCTCGGGCTTGATCTCTGCAGGTCTCTATATGGACAGTCTTGTGATTGATAAGATCTTGTCTCCAGATTTGTTATAAATATCTTTGCTCTTTCTGTGCAGGCCCGGGTTAACAGATCCTCCAGCTAAGCGAGTCCGCATACGAGGATCCAAGTCCACAAAACCATTGGGCTTAGGCCCATAAAGTATTGGACTACCTATCTTGGCCCAGTCTCTAATTTTCACCTACATCAACCAAGAAAGCTAACAAAACAGAGAGATCCGATATGGTTTGTGCCACTTCCTCTTCGTTCGTGAACAGATATTCGAGTTTATTGCCAAATAACATGCAAATAATCTACAAGGATAGCCCTAGTAACACTGATGTGCTGACTACTACTTTGATTGAAAATCTTGTAGCTTTAGCGTCTCCTTTGCCTAGCTCATTCGCTACACATACACTGTTTAGAGTGGGGAACAAGGGTCGATAATTAAATATCGTTTTCAAACAAACAACTTGCAAACACACACACTCACACACACATATTTATCTATGTATGTCAAATATAATTGGTGGTCCTTCAAGTCTTACTTTTGTCACACTTTTGTTCCTCAAGTCCAATCATTGGTCCCTCAGCTTTCAAAACCATCTCACTCTAGTTCTTGAAGTCATAACGAGGTCATAATTCAAATGAGGGAATATTTCATCAATTCCTAACAAAAGTGTGACCTCAGGGACTGTAGTGAGACGATTTTGGAAATTAAGGGACCAAGAAAATACATTTTAGACTTGAGTTACTAAAGTGTAATATATAAGAGTAAGATTTAAGGGACCGCTAATGGTATTTGGTCACACACACACACACACAGACATATATATATATATATATTGTTAATAGGAAAGATATTGTATATGTTCTTTTGTATATCTTTAGTTATTTTGTATATCTTTCCATGTTTATCTAGTTAGAATTTTCTTGTATCTCTTGTAATTATTTATACGCTTGGTTGGAATACAAGTTTTCCTATGGGGTTTACCACTCTAACATGGTATCAGAGCTACATAAGTGACCTTTTTTGTAATTTCGAAACGTTCTTGTAATTGTAGAGAACGTGAGGGTTTCTTATTATTAAAACAATACTCGACATTATCCCAAATACATTTAGCAATGAAGCCATTATCACTAACGTTGTCTAAGAGATTTGCATCGACAGAATTATACATCCAGGTAAAGAGGACCCATTGATAAGACCTAGAACACGGTAACTACAACATATATCAGAGAAGATTATTTTCCAACGTTTGAATCGCGGATCTTCTTCACATAATTTGAAATTAACGAGATGGAAAAAGGTGTTAACTGAATATGCAGGGTGAGAAATTGGATGAGATGAACCAGAGGAGTCGGCTGTTTTTGGAGTTTCTTGGGGATTTGCCATGATAACTACAAGTTAACAAAGAACAAGAAGCAAAAGAAGTAGGATAGAGGCTAAGATAACGTACCAGGAGAGTAAAGCCAGCGGAGGAGTTGGCTGATTAAGTGAGAGATGATGCGTCGCGGGGTCGACGTCTTGAGGAGATGGAAGCAGAGGTACAGATCGATGGTGATGGAAAATAAACACCGTATAAAATTATATTTTCTTTTTAGGCTGATACCATGTTACTCGTCCATCATCTAATCTTTTTCTCTCTCAAAAAAAGTTTGCTAATGAAATCCTTGAACAAGCAACTATGACCACATGTAATCCTTGCTCTACTACCGTTAACACCAACTCTAAGCTTTTTTCTTCGGTCCCCCGGTCTCTGATCCTTTTCTCTATCCCTCTCTTGCTGGTGCTTACAATACCTTACCATTACTCGCCTCGATATAGCCTATGTTGTCCTGCAACTTTGTCTATATATGCATGATCCTCGTGAGCCTCATTTCCATGCCTTAAAATGTATCCTTCGTTACCTTAAGGGTATTTTATCGCAGGGTCTTCTCATCCGTCCCTCTTCTACTGATCGTCTTATAGCTTATTCTGACGCTGATTGGGCTGGTTGTTCAAATACTCGTCGTTCCACCTCGAGTTACTGCGTGTGTTTCTTGGTGATAATCTTACTTTTTGGTCTTCTACACGTCAGCCAATGTCCTCTAGGTTTAGTGCTAAGGCGGAGTATCGTGGTGCCGCCAATGCTGTTGCTAAAGAATCTTAATTCTGTAATCTTCTTTTTGAGTTACATTGTCCTCTCTCTAAAGCTACTATAGTATGTTGTGATAGTATTAGCTCTGTTTATCTTGCTTGTAACCCTATATAACACCAACATACCAAACATATAGAAATTGATATTTATTTTGTACGGGAACGGGTTGCTTTGGGTGATGTTTGGGTATTACCTGTTCCCCCTGCTCAACAATTTCCATATACCTTCACAAAAGGTTTTCCATCATTGTTGTTCTTCGACTTTTGGTCCTGTCTGAGCATCCGCTAACCTCCAGCTCCGACTGGTGGGGTGTGTTAATAGGAAAGATATTGTATATATTCTTTTATATATCCTTAGTTATTTTGTATATCTTTCCATGTTTATCAAGTTAGGATTTTCTTGTATCTCTTGTACTTATTTATACACTTGGTTGCAATACAAGTTTCTCTACGGGGTTTACCACTCTAACTCACACACAGACACACACACACACACACAGATATATATATATATGGTGATGTACATGAGGAAACACATACATTGCAGCGCCCAAAAAGCCAGAGCTGATCATGAGCTTCAAAACGACGACGTTGAGGCTGAAATCTTAACTCGTTTAATCGAGATTCTTATTGATCTAGGTAAAAAATTAATCCTACCCTCTCAGTCTGGATGACCTCGCGAAACGAATCGAAATGCAACTAAATGAAGATTATAGACTGCACCCGATGAATCGGGCTGCCTACGTACCACTTAGGGATCAAGTCTAACGTAGTTCCTAATTTATGTATGAATTTCCTATCGTAAAGATGATTCGTAACAAGAGCTATCCAAATTTATATAAAGGATCGTACTGTCCAATCTTAGTCTGAATACGAAGATATGAGTAGGTTAACGAATGTATTAAATATCGTCGTCCCCCCCACTTTCATTCATAAATGTGGATATTTATAGTGTCCATACCCGTTGTATGAATACTATTGCGCTAGCTGGATGATCCCCTCAAATATCACCACGTGTTATTAGTGAACAGTCTGCATTGTAGCTTTTTAGGGTTGGGTACGGGTCAATCCTACCCGAATGGAAGGAACACGCGGATCTTGTAGTGTTTTGCAATTTTGAGGTTCGATAGGGATCTATAGTGCAAATATGGCCCTTATGTCCCTTGGGTCGTTCATCTATATCGTACACAACATAATAAAAACATGCTATCAAAATAGATACGCATCCGTTTGTTTTAATAATTTCACCGTATCGCCATATCACTAGGTAACGAGGTGATCAAAATATGTGGGTCCCCTTAGTAGCATACTTTTTAGCATATCATTAAGTCCCCTACTTCGTTAGTGATGATGAAAATGTATATAATTTATCTTGAATTTTCATAAGTCAGTGACGAAGTAACGAATTAGACGACGAGCTGGAAAAGCAATAAATGCTCTAACATATACACACGCGCCGCAGTAATTTTTACTTCTGCAGGGTGTTATTTCCGATAACAGATCATCAATCCGAAACGTCACTTCATCCGAGCCGTCCAGTTAGAAACGACTGAATTGATCCAAACCGTCCATGTCCCATTTTTACCTTACTATATAAACTGTTTCGACATTTTAATCCTTTTTACTTTTCATAAATTCCTGCTAAAAGAGACTCATTTGTGTCGTACATCTTCATCTCAATCGTTCGTGAGTTTAGGAAGTAAATTCATCCGCCTCGTCATATTCATCTGCATCGTCAGATGCTTCGTTTAGGTATACTACTTCTCTCGTACTATTTTTCTACACATGGCTCTAGATCCTATATGAGATAGTAGACATTTTGGAGGATTCCGACGTAGAAGGAACTGAGGAACCATTAGCCCAAATCCAAGCTCCTAGGGTTAGTACCGACAGTAGTTTGGAAGAGAGTTCGAGCTTCGAGTCAAATTTTTCCTTCGAGGAGAATGAATTGGATACTCTTGCGCCTACTGAAGTCCTTGAGGATCAGCTTGGACGATCCTAATTCAAATCTTTTCCCAAATCTTTCCCATATTCATCGCATTACATGGTTGCAAACCCCGTCCTCCCTAAACGAGGCTAAAGTTGCCGAAATAAGAACTAAATATCACATTCCTACCAATTACCGTATAGTAATTCCTGGCCCCAACGATCGTTTACATCGGCCTCCAATAGGTTTTCGCACCTTTCACATCGCTCATTTGATGGCCGGACTTAGATTCCCTCTTCATCCCGCCATCATTTCTATTCTCCAATTTCTTCGTCTGTGCCCCACTCAGCTATTACCAAATTCATATCGACACCTCGCATATTTCATCGTTTTAATGACTTCCTACGACTCCCCTGCCGATGTTGCAAACTTTAATCACTTTTTCAAATTTCAACAATGTACGAAGGTTACCGAACTAGGTTTTTATTTTCTCTCTCCTCAAAAACATCACCGACTCCAAGCTTATCCTAATTCATCTTTCGGATCTTGGAAGGATAAGTATTTTTTTATCGCTCCTCCTCGAGGCGAGTCTTGGTCGGTGAGTCGTAAGTGGAATTTGAATGTTCCCACCAAACTCATAGGAGTTCCAAATCCTACCATCTCACTCGAAAAACTCAATGACCTCCTCGAGTGGTATTACAAAACCTCACTAGTCCATGAGTCCATTTTACGAGCCTGTGGACTAAGTGCTGCTAATGTTAACCCCGTCAGGGACGTCGGTAAGGATATCTGCGTCGTAAATTTAATACTAATCATTTCTATAAGATTTTGAAATTTTCTAACTTTTGTAGGGATGGCCACTCGTAAAGCCCGAATGAGCCGTAAATTGATTGACGAACAAAAAGCAGCAAAGAAGGCTGCTGTAGCTGCTCGTAAACAAGGGGCCGCTGGTTCAACCCAGCCTCGTCGGTCATCCATCCGGATCACTGAACCAGACGACCCACAAATCGAATCTTCTTCCGCCCTCCAGAGTCTGCCGGCATCATCGTCGCATCACAACCCCGATGCACCTGAACCCGGCGTAATTGACTTTGTTTCGGCGTTACCAGCTCAGCCGAGTGATGGCGATCTTTGTCCTCGTCAAAAAAGAGGGCGTTATGAGGTCAGCAAGGGCTCCATGCCCTCTTCCTCTTCCATCTACCCCTCCTTCGTCACAAGCTCCTTCCACCTCGAAGGCTCCGACTCGAGGTCTTCGACCAGTGGAAAACGACGCTGACATGTTGGAGGCCATGGACAAACTAGAGAGTCTTCACCTTCAGGATTACATGCAGAGCAATATCATGGATCGTCCACCGCTCTAACCCAACGCTACTCCGATCCAGCTTGAATGGCGAATCTACGAGGATAGCAGCGTCCTTGGTGCTGAAGGGTCGAACACGGCTCTTGAAATGACGAGCCATATCTTGCTGCCTCGGGACAAGCTGGCAATGTTGAACCATTCCCATCCTTGGGTGGAGAAACATGCCTTCGCTCTGCTTTCCAAGGCAAATTTATACACTTCGTTAATGTCGATTCTTTTAATCTCCCGAACTAATTTCATTTTAATGTCCAGCTTGCCTTGTGCATCCATCAACTCACTCTCAACAGTGCTCACCATAAAGATACCGGTTTGTCCGCCGAGAGAGAACTCGAGGATTACAAGGAACAAATAACTACTAAGTTGAAAACCAACGAGGAAGACCGAAAAAAATTGGCCTCTGTCCAAACTGAACTCGATACAGTTTGCAAGAGCTTGGACCTCAAAAAGGCCAAGTCCACTCAACTCCAGGTCGACAAGACAAACATTCAGGCTAAAAATCGAGATCTCAGGGCGAAGCTTTTAGATTTCGAACATCTGCTAAACTCTGAACGTCATAAAGCTTACGAAGTGGGAGTTAAAGAATTCATTTCTAGCCCCAACTTCGCAGCTAAGCTTCAAGATGCTCGACTGAATGGAGTAAAAGATTTTGTCCGTTCAACCAAGTTCGACGACATCATCATTTTTCGAGCCATAGACGACCAAAGAGACGGTTTCCACAAAGCCATAGACTATCTAAAGCAGCTCGGTGGGTTCAACGTTGGTGTTAATCCCGACGAGTTTGAACATGACTATGTCAACATGGATCTCATTCGTCCATCCTTGACTCCAGATGACGAGTCTGTCTATATCAACTTCCCCGAATTCAACAATATCGTTCGGTCTCTGGGATTCAAACCCGATGAAACTCGTGCCAGCACCTCTTTCCAACACGAACTTGATGCTACAGTTTCACATGTTGGTGAGGATCGGGGCAGGATCCAAGATCGTTAGCCGTCTCTGCCTTGTTTAAAAGTTTCTTTATGAATTAAACTATTTTGTTGGATTATTAAATCATTTTGTTTATTGTTATTTCAGATCGTAATGCTTATACTCGTATTTAACTTTTATAGACCGACCTTACATTCGGAATTACGTACTCATTTATCGGAATCGTTTCTTGTTAAATACTATCTACGAATCAATATAGTACTCGAATCTGTTTACATAATTTGGTATGACAAATCATAATTCATTAAACTCAAACATCAAATAATCTAAGAATAGAATTTTCTGAGATTACTAATATTCCAAGGTCGAGGCAGTTTTTTTCCTTCCAAATCTTGTAATATGTACGTCATACTTTTCGTAATTTTTATCACCTTGTGCGGCCCTTCCCACGTTGCCTCTAGCTTCTTGACATGTCTCGATACCTCTACTTTGTTTAAAACAAGATCCCCTACTTGAAATGACCTTTTTTTCACTCGCTTGTTGTATGCTCTTGCCATACCACTCTTTTGTCTGAGGATATTTGCGTAAGCTCGTTCTCTGATTTCTTCCACCACCTCAAGTTCGAACATCCTAGCTTCCGCGTTTTCATTCGGAAAGTATGAACTCACACGATGTGTAGCCATTCCGATCTCCGCAGTAATTACCGCCTCGGAACCATATACCAGGCAAAACGGTGTCTCACCTGTCGAGGAGCGTGGCGTCGTTCTATATGCCCAAAGTATTCCTGGCAACTCATCTGCCCAGGCACCTCGTTCACCATCCAATCTGGTCTTTAGGTGTTGAAGCAAGATTCTATTTACCACCTCAGTTAATCCGTTGGCTTGAGGATGACCCACCGATTTAAAATTCTGTTGAATCTTTAATTCATGACACCAAGCTGTTATAATTTTTCCATTGAATTGGGTTCCATTGTCCGAAATTAAAACTCTTGGAATGCCAAATCTGCAAACAATGTTTTTCCACACGAAGTCCATAATAACTTTTTCCGTAATACGAGCCACAACTTCGGCTTCAATCCACTTCGTGAAGTGTTCCACCGCCACAATAATGAATTTCTTCTAATATATCAATACCCCATTGATCAAATGGGTAGGCAATTTCTATCACCTCCATGGGTTTCCCTGGTTGGTGGATTTCATTAGAATGAAGCTGACATGCTCTGCATCTCTTAACAAAATTATGTGCATCTCTCACTAGTGTGGGCCAAAAATATCATTGTCTCGTTATCTTTTGAGCTAACGATCTTTCTGCTGAGTGATTACCACAACTTCCCTCGTGTATTTCTTGCAGCACATATAGTGCCTCCGCATCTTTCAAACAACGAAGCAACGGTCGTCCAAAGGATCGTTTATAAAGCATATTATTAAAAATTGTAAACCTCACTGCTCTATTTTTTACTCTCCGTGCTTCCATTCTGTCAACAGGCAATTTTCCTCGGGAGAGGTAGTCCACTATCATGTCCATCCAACTCGGTTCTTCATCTATCGGGATAGCCATCATCGGGGGTTCGATCTCAGAATGATCCTTTATTAAGAGTGTAACCTTACGACACTTAGATCCTTTTATTATATTCGCAAATTTTGACAACGCATCTGCACGGTCGTTTTCTTCCCTTGGTATCTGACATAATTCCACTTGTTCAAACTTCTGCATTAACTCTTTTACCTTAGCCAAGTATTTTACCATTGTCTTTTCTCGAGCTTCGTATGTTCCCGCCACCTATTTTGCCACCAACTGCGAATCTGTATACACCTTAATACTCTTTATGTCCAGCTCCTTTGCCATTTTTAATCCTGCAATCAAAGCTTCATACTCCGCTTCATTATTCGTTACATCAAAATTCAGTTTTATTGCAAACTCCATATCCGCTCATTTAAGTAAACGAAGCCACACCCCTGCTACGCCGTGTCTCGTCATGCAGGAACCATCCACATGCAAAATCCAAGTTCCCTTCGACTCTACTATTGAAACAACTTCCGCTCCCGTCTCTGCCATTTCCACTAAGAAGTCGGCTATTACTTGGGCCTTGACCGCTGTTCGACTTCGGTATTCAATACTGAATTCGCCCAACTCTATGGCCCACTTGATAAGTCTACCCGACACATCAGGTTTTGCCAAGATCTGCCTCAGAGGTTGATTCGTTAAGACCACAATTTGATGAGACTGGAAATAAGGTCGTAATTTTCGTGCTGAGGTCACGAGGGCCAATGCCCATTTTTCAATATGCAAGTAATTCAACTCTGCTCCCTGCATCATTTTACTCACATAATATACCGGACGATGATCACCCTCGATGTCTCGTACCAACACAACACTTATTGCTACCAACGACACTGCTAGGTATAAATAAAGTGGTTCCCCATACACAGGCTTCGTTAGCAACAGAGGTGAAGTTAGATACGCCTTTAACTCTTGAAATGCCTTTTCGCATTCTTCATTCCATACAAAATTTTTTACCTTCCTTAAAACTTTGAAGAAATGCAATCCCTTGTCGGCTGACCTTGAGATGAATCTATTTAAACTTGCCATACGACCTGTCAGTTTCTGAACATCTTTCAAATTTTTCGGCGACACCATGTTGAGTATAGCCTCGATCTTTTCAGGATTTGCCTCGATTCCTCGTTCGGTGACCATGTACCCTAAGAATTTACCTCCTCGTACCCCAAAAGTACATTTGTGAGGGTTCAACTTCATCCCGTATTGTTTCATGATCTCAAACGACTTCTTCAGGTGATCCATATGATCTGCCTCTTTCACACTTTTCACCAGCATATCATCGACATATACTTCCATTGTTTTACCTATCTTCTCAGCGAACATCATATTCACGAGTCGTTGATATGTCGCTCCTGAGTTTCTCAACCGAAAAGGCATAACATTATAACAATAAACACCTCGTGCTGTAATGAAAGAAGTTTTATCACGATCTTCCTTGGCCATCATTATTTGATTAAAACCTTGGTAAGCATCCATCATGCTTAACAACGCACAACCTGCAGTAGAATCAACAAACAGATCTATACGAGGCAAAGGGTAGGGGTCCCGAGGGCAAACTTTATTAAGATCGGTAAAATCAGTACACATACGCCACTTGTTTCCGGCTTTCGGTACAAGAACTACATTAGACAGCCAATCAGTAAATTGAATTTCATTGATATAGCCTACATCTAGAAGTTTCTTTACTTCTTCTTCGTTTCTGTCGGACTGGTTTTGCATCGCGGTCAATGTTCAATAATCGAAGGATCAATTCCTTGAAAATCAGCTGTCTTCCATGCAAAGATATCCGAGTTTTTCCTCAAAAACTTCACCAATTTTACCTCCAACTCCCGATCCAACTGTCCTCCAATCCGCGTTGTCTTCTCTGGATCATCCTCAAAAAGTTGAATCGCTTTATGTTCTACAGGCTGCACTCGCGTATCCTTCCTCTTCTGCTTCTTATCCAGCCGTTTCATTAGAATCTCTGCATCATGATCAATTAAATGCACCCTCATTACTTCTCTCTTACGCTTCTTCCTCGACTATGGCCTCAAAGAAGTAGTATAACATTGACGTGCTTCGAGCTGATTTTCACGAACTTCTCCAATTCCGTCTCTAGTTTTGAACTTCATCTTAAGGTGAGGTATTGACACAATTGTACCAAATTTGTTCAACATCGGCCTGCCCACAATCATATTATAGGCAAACGGAGTATCTACCACCAAAAATGTTATCCTCATCGTCTTCCGCTTTGGTGTCGAACCCAAGGATACATCAAGCTCCACAGACCCTCTTGGCATAATCTGAGACCCAGTAAACCCCATCAATGGAGTATTTACCATTTTTAAAGCTGTATTTCCAAATTCCATTTTTTGTAGAACGTCCCAAAAAATAATATCAGCCGAACTACCCGTGTCCACCAGAACCTTATGTACAACATAATTTGCCACATCCATAGTAATGACCATGGGATCGTTATGTGGTACAATCATTCCCTCGTAATCTCGATCATCAAAGGTGATTGGTAGATCATCGTACCCCACCGATAAGACTTTCAGTGGTTCGGAATGATAATATTTAGAACGCATTTGTCTGGCAAGCCTTTTCCTTGAATTAGACGAATCTCCATCAGCAGGACCACCCGCAATCACATGTATTTCACCTCGATTTGCTAGGTTTTGCTCCCGACGCTCTCTCGGTTCTTTTCCACGAATATTCTCATTCCTCGGATTATTCTTCTGATGATCGTCATTGCGACGATGATTGTTATAGTAACGATCATGACTACCAGATCGGTAATTATCATAACACCAATTATCTTCACCTCTCCGATGCTCATTTTCACGGGACCCTTCATTCATCCTATCGCTTCGGTAGCTTCCTTGATCTCTTTCCCATGATCGACTTCGAGATCGTCTTACCTCTATTTTGCGGTCGGCCTCGGGGGCTCTTACGTCCGCTAGAGCACGATCAATAAAGTCATTTAAACAGCCAAACTTTATCAAACGCTCAATTTCATCCTTTAACTGATAGCAATCCTCTGTATCGTGCCCCTTATCTTTGTGAAACTCGCAATATTTATTGGGATTTTTCCTCATGCCCGCACGTAACGGTTTTGGCCATTGAATTGCATTGACATTGTGCATTTAAACAGACAGCAATGCCCTGGTACGGGGGGCATTCAGAGGTGTATATTGGTCATATTTAGCATATCGGCGAGGCCGTTCATGGTTTTTTTCTAACCTCGGTCCCTCAATCCGATCACTGTTACGATCCTTTCGATCTTTTCAATCGTTCAAGGTGAAGCTCTCGTCTTTTGACAAATTCATCTCCTCTTCATTAATGCATTATTCTTGGATCTGCATTAATTCCTCCTGATCTAGAGGAGTGCGACGAGCTAGTGCCGACGCTAAAGGTCCCTTCTTCAATGCAAGCAGCAAAAAGGTAACAGTAAGCTCATGGGTTAGCTCCGGAATCTCTAAAACCACTTGGTTGAATCGGTATACAAAATCACGTAAGCTTTCTAACGAGCCTTGTTTGAAGTTCAACATTGCCGAGACAGATTTTTTGGCCTTTTTGTTACTGGAAAAGTGACCTTCAAACTTCTTAACTAACTGTGTGTACGATATAATGGTCCCCGGCCTTTGACTCGTGAGCCAATCTTGTGCCCGTCCTACCAGCGTTGTAACAAACATCTTCGCATTCACTGCATCAGTCTGATGATACAACGTCATAAGCATTTCAAACGAGGTCAAATGAGGTTTAGGATCACCTGTTCCGTTGAAAGTCGGCAAATTAGGCATTTTGAACAATTTTGGTGGAGCCTCTCTCAATATCTGCTCAGAAAAAGGCGTATGCTTTGCCATCAATGTCGAAGCAGGTATCACATTCTCCCTCAGGCGCTCCACTCTTTGATTTGCTTTATCCAATCTCTCGTACATTTATTCTATCTCCGCCCTAGACAAAACGGGCCTTTCCTTGGGATTTTATATCAGTTGTTTACCTCTCTGATCCTCCGAATGACTACCAACCCGACTATCACTCTCCTCCTCCGACTGATCTCCCAATACCGGCTCACCCCTTTTCTCTCTACCAGGTGTGATCCCTTCGGTATCACAAAACAAACCCCTTGGTGCTAGTGGGACATGACGCCCCTACTGCACAGTTGGAGTGTTGGGTGTTGCCTCCATAAACCTTCGTAACGCCTTGTCAATCCGCTCCTGCACCAGCTTATCAAGAGCCTTCTTCATCATCGTCACCCTTCCATCACTTGTTCCTTCCAATCCTCCTCTCGGAGACTCCATCTGCTCATTCGATGACGAACCTTCGATGCGAACATGCTTTTCCCTTTCATTAGACATTCTTTCAGAATCCAGACTCAGCAATTTCCAGCAAGTTTCCCACAGACGGTGCCAACTGATCTAGGTCGGAAATTAATCCTACCCTCTCAGTCTGGATGACCTCGCGAAACGAACCGAAATGTAACTAAATGAAGATTATAGGCTGCACTCGATGAATCGGGCTGCCTACGTACCACTTAGGGATCAAGTCTAACGTAGTTCCTAATTTATGTATGAATTTCCTATCGTAAAGATGATTCGTAACACGAGCTATCCAAATTTATGTAAAGGATTGTACTGTCCAATCTTAGTCTGAATACGAAGATATGAGTAGGTTAACGAATGTATTAAATATTGTCGTCCCCCCCGCTTTCATTCATAAATGCGGATATTTATAGTGTCCATACCCGCTTACGAATACTATTCTGCCAGCTAGATGATCTCCTCAAATATCACCACGTGTTATTAGTGAATGGTCTGCATCATTGCTTTTTAGGGTTGGGTACGGGTCAACCCTACCCGAATGGAAGAAACACGCGGATCTTGTAGTGTTTTGCAATTTTGAGGTTCGATAGGGATCTATAGTGCAAATATGGCCCTTATGTCCCTTGGGTCGTTCATCTATACCGTACACAACATAATAAAAACATGCTATGGAAATAGATACGCATCCGCTTGTTTTAATAATTGCACCGTATCGCCATATCACGAAATAACGAGGTAACGAGGTGATCAAAATAGGTGGGTCCCCTTAGTAGCATACTTTTTAGCATATCACTTATAGTTAAGAAAACTTGAATCTACATACGCATTTAAGACTTACCATATAGAGAAGGCAAATATTGAGATCTCGACATTTTTCATATACCCGCAAGACCAAAATGACATAATATCAAAACTCACAGGCTATTGAAAATGAAAAGAAAAAATAGCAAAGATTACAAAATCATAGTATGAAATATTTAATTTGATACGAAAGAAATACTTAATAAAAATTAAATTGTCATAGTACTATTTTACTTGTTCAACATAGAATGAAATATTTTCATTGTCCAAAAAAAGAAAAAGAATGCTTCTCGAAAGACATTACAATTTACACTCCTAACCTCAATGATCCCTAGTATATACTATATATTGAGTTTTGTGACGTAGTGAAAAAAATACTTAGCTTGCTTGATTATATCAAACTTCTAGTTGTGATTCCAAACGGAACGCTTGACACAAGGGAAAGAGCATGTAAAAGTTTATTTTTGTTTTTATTTGATACATTACTAAAATGCCCTCCCATGCGAGCAAATTATCTATATCTTGTTCGTCAAATCTAAAAATTGTGGCGTTGTCCCGGCTCCCGATTGTGAGCTAATTACCCCTTCTTTGTTTAGTGAAAGCATTTGCACGACATAAATAATAATAACTAGTTCCAGTGGCACACTCGGTGCATGTACTTCATAACTTTAAAGGTATAAATAAAAACAATTAATTAATTTTTTTGGTCTGTAATGTGAATTTTTCTTACTATTCTATAGAGATTTAATTGCAATTACAGTAACCATAATATTTTATCTATGACTATATATGAAATATTAGGTTTTTGTGTAAGATACTGTGAGTAATTGGGAATGAAATAGAGACTAAGTAGGAAAAGTTGTTGGAAGAAAACAAAAAAAAACAAGAGAGAGAAGAAAACATGAGAAAAGATAGATCTGAGGGAGGAGAAAGAGAAATTAAGTGTGACATTTGGCAATTCTTATTGGTGTTGGATGCCATACCAAAACTGTTAGCTAGACCAAGCTAGTTTCTATAAAGTATGTCCTTTAAAGCAGCCAAAGAGAACCCTTTTCCACGAGTCAGAGCACCAACCTCCAAAAATGACGACATGCATAATGCACCCATTGACACCCCAATTTAGAACATAGACGAAAAGCCAAGACAATGGAATGTGGGTCACGAATGCCATAGCCGATAGCCATGCAATAACCATGTTCTTCTGTGGTGCTTGCAGATACATTTGGATTGTCGAGGCAAAAATATTACTATAGAGAAACGAGATGAACCACAAAGAAATATATCCTGCCGATTTAGCAATGGCTTCCTCCTCACCGAGTAGGCTAAAGATTTGTGTTGCCAAGATGAAAACGGGAACTAAAATGGTTAGTGTCATGAGGTTGACCTGTTAAGATAGTTGGATATTTTAGTTAGATATTTTATTTGGTTAGTGGCATTTGTGTAATTACACCTTAACTCGGTTGAGTTAGTTAGGTGGTTAGGCATTGATTAGCTTAGTAAGTACGCTTTCTTATTATGTTAACAAAAGTCTATAAATAGACTTTGACTTGTAATCCATTTCCAGAATATTGAATACAGAATTGAGTTCCTCTTTTCCTTCTTCTTCTTCCACATTCTTGAGTTTGATGATCATGCAATTCTATTAACATGGTATCAAGAGCATAAATTGATCCATTTCTCTCATTTTTGCTCTAAATCAAATCGTTTCACCGATTAAATTCTTTCTTCTCCATCCATATTATCACATCTCTGTTTGAAGCTTCGAAAATGGCCAACAATGGCGGATTTCAGATTGCATTCACATCAGGGGCATTACTCCTACAGAATTCGGATACACCAGGCATGATGCTTGTAAATCAAACCCTAATTGGAGCAGTAAACTACATTCCATGGAAAAGATCCATGGAAATTGCACTTTCTTGTAAGAACAAATTAGGTTTTGTGAATGGGGATATTCCAAGACCTGAAGAAGGGGATCCAAACCGTACACAATGGGATCAGGTAAACAATATGGTTATTTCATGGATAATCAGTGCTGTTTCTAAGGATATTGCAAAATCAATCCTCCATAGCAACACTGCTGCATTGATGTGGTCTAATTTGCATAGGAGGTTTTCTAGTAGTACAGGCTTAAGAATTTTTGGTTTAAAAAAAATGATTTCCACATGTAATCAAGAGAGTCAAAGTATTGAGGCCTATTACACTAAACTGAAGCAGTTGTGGGATGAATTAGAAGCTATGACCAGTATGCCAATATGTGATGGGAATACACAATGTGTTGTGTTGAGAGCTTGGGAATCTCAGCAAGAGGAACAGAAATTGATGCAATTTTTTATGGGATTGAATGATTCATTCAAACCAGTAAGAGGACAAATTTTGTTGATGAAACCTCTACCAAGTATTGATGATGCTTACTCAATGGTTCAACAAGAAGAAAGACAAATGGATATCTCACATTTCACTTGCACGGAAGATAATGGCACTGTTTTGATGGCTGGATATACAACATCACAACATGTGAACAAGACCTGGAACTCTGGTAATCAATTTCAAGGAAAAAAATCAGAATTGGAACAGTGCTTTGAAGAGGGAACTATACTGTGAACATTGTCACAAAACTGGTCATGTATATGAGAAGTGTTTTAAGCTACATGGGTTTTCTCCAAATTACAAACCAAAAGGAAAACAGAACTATGGTAATCCGACAAGAAATCATACTGGAAACAACATATATCATGGACATGTGGCTCAGCAAGTTACAACTAACAGTCAAAATCTCATGAGTGTGAATGGCTATCATACTAATGCTGAATGTTCTTCTCAGACTGCAGTCAATAATGCCAGTACATCTCTCCATTCTCCACAACTAACTCCTGAACAGATAACTCAATTCCTTAGCCTCCTCGATCAGAAACCATCCATATCTAACTCTGATTCTCCACAACATCTAGCAGGTATAAGCTATTGCTTATCTGCCCCTTCTGATTTACACACATGGATTCTTGACAGTGGAGCTACAGATCATATAACTCACAACTTTTCCTTACTGGAAAATCCACAGAAACTTCATGCACCTCACTCAGTGCATCTACCTGATGGTACATGTGCCCTTGTAACACACACTGGCACAATCACACTTCATCCCCATATCATTCTGCATAAAGTCCTCTATGTCTCCTCTTTTAAACACAATCTCCTTTCTGTCAGCAAGCTTTCTTTTGATTCTAAGTGTGTTATTTCATTCAATCCTACTCATTGTACCATGCAGGGCCCTTTGTTGATGAATCCTTTGGCAATTGGTAATCAAGTAGCTGGCCTATACTGCCTCAACCAATCTTTTGTTTCACATAGTCTTCTTTCATCTTCCTTGAATAATAATGTACTTTGGCACCACAGATTGGGCCATACATCCACTGATAAACTCAAACATCTTTCTAAGGCGATTTCAGAATTGTCTGATGTAAAACACATGGATTGTACCATATGTCCAATTGCAAAACAATCTAGATTGCCTTTTCATAAAAGTCACACTTATACTTCTCATATCTTTGATCTTGTCCACTGTGATGTATGGGCCCCCTATAAATCCTGCACTTATGATGGTTTTAGATATTTCCTAACAATTGTTGATGATTTCTCGAGATTTACATGGTGTTATCTTATGACTTCTAAGACTGATGTGGCTTCCTTAATTCAGAATTTTTATGCCCTTGTTCTTAACCAATTTCAAACATCTATAAAATCATTTAGGTCAGACAATGGATCTGAATTTGTCAATCATACTCTTACTTCTTTCTTCCTTAAGAATGGTATTTTGCACCAAACCAGTTGCACTTACACTCCACAACAAAATGGGGTACCTGAAAGAAAGCACAGACATATCCTTGAAATAGCAAGAGCACTCAGATTTCAGTCTTCACTTCCTATTTCTTTTTGGGGAGATTGTGCAATCACAGCTACATATATCATCAATAAACTTCCATCATCTAACCTGTTCAACAAGTCTCCATTTGAAATTCTGTATAATACTCCTCCTTCATATCATCATATGAGAGTTTTTGGATGCTTATGTTTTGCCTCCACCATTGCTCACAATAGAGATAAATTTGCTCCAAGAGCTTCAAAATGCATCTTCATTGGTTATCCTTCAGGTCAGAAGGGATACAAATTATACAATCTGGCTACTAACCACACTTTTGTTAGTAGAGATGTTCAATTCACTGAAAATGTTTTCCCTTTTGCTCATATCACTTCACCATCACCTGTTCTTCCTTATCCCACTGACCACATTGAATTTGATACTTCATATATAGACACTCCTCCCTCCACTCTTCCTTCTATTCCTACTCAATCACCACCTTCCCATGATTCCACTTTATCATCTTCACCATCTGCAACTTCTCCTATTACAAGAGTTTCCACCAGACTCAGGGTACCTCCTAAGTGGCAACAAGACTACATTTGTTCCACACACACTGTCAAATCCAGTATACCTTATCCCATGTCCAACTTTCTGTCTCTTAGCTCATCTTCTTCCTCTTATCAAACCTTTCCTCTTAATGCTGAAATCCATCAAGAACCCTCATCTTATTCTCAAGCTTATACCAACCCTAAATGGAGAGAAGCAATGGCATTAGAGATTAAGGCCTTAGAGGATAATCAAACTTGGTATGTGACTGATTTACCTCCTGATAAACATACTGTTGGTTGTAAATGGGTATATAAGGTGAAGTATAGGTCTGATGGATCCCTAGAAAGGTATAAAGCTCGTTTGATTGCTAAGGGATATACACAAGCTGAAGGAATCGATTATCATGACACATTTGCTCCAGTGGCCAAAATGACCACTGTGAGAACACTTTTGGCTATTGCAGTTGCAAAAGGCTGGATTTTAGCTCAATTGGATGTGAACAATGCATTTTTACATGGTGATTTGACTGAAGAAGTCTATATGGACTTACTTCCTGGTTTTGCCATTCAGGGAGGATACTCTAGACCAGTGTGCAGATTGGTTAAGTCACTGTATGGTCTAAAGCAGGCCTCTAGACAATGGTATGCAAAATTCTCTTCCACTTTACTTGAAGCTGGTTTTATTCAATCACAATGCGATCATTCTTTGTTCACCAAGGTTGATGGAGTTGATTTTACTGAACTACTTGTGTATGTTGATGATGTAGTGATAACTGGTACAAACAATAAAACCATTTCTGTCTTGAAACAACTTCTAGATGACAAGTTCAAGATTAAAGATTTAGGAGAGCTCAAGTATTTTTTGGGTCTTGAGATACTTAGAACTAGTGATGGAGTATATTTGAATCAAAGGAAGTATGCTCAAGACATGTTAAGTGATGTTGGCTTATCAGGCTCCAAGCCAAGTTTTATTCCCATGGACCAAAATCATAAACTCAACAATACTGATGGTGTAGAGTTAGATGATCCTTCTGTTTATAGGAGGTTAGTTGGAAGATTGATTTATCTTACCATTACAAGGCCTGATCTTGCTTATCCAGTGCACATTTTGAGTTAGTTCATGGCAAAACCAAGAGCTCCACATTTACACATGGCATACAAAGTGTTAAGGTATGTGAAAGGAACCTTGGGACAAGGTTTGATGTATCCAGTCAATCAGAAACTACATTTGAATGCATTCTGTGACGCTGACTGGGCAGCATGCCCCATGATTCGAAGATCTATCACTGGATATTGTATTAAACTTGGGGAAGCTCTTATTTCCTGGAAAACAAAGAAACAAACCACTGTTTCCAGGTCCTCTGCTGAATCTGAATACAGGTCCATGACTTCTGTTTGCTGTGAGTTAACATGGTTACTGAATTTATTGAGAGAATTACAAGTGGATGAGTTGACACCAGTACCCCTTTCATGTGACAACCAAGCTGCATTACACATAGCGTCTAACCCCGTTTATCACAAACGAACAAAACACATCGAACTTGATTGTCATCTAGTCAGGGAGAAATTGCAAGAAGGAATGATTGCTCCAACTTATACACCTACTAAGCTTCAAATTGCTGATTTGTTTACCAAGAGTATTGGGAAATCACAATTGGATTTCTTCCTCAGCAAGTTGGGCATTTGTAACCTATTACAAATACCAACTTGAGGGAGGATGTTAAGATAGTTGGATATTTTAGTTAGATATTTTATTTGGTTAGTGGCATTTGTGTAATTACACCTTAACTCGGTTGAGTTAGTTAGGTGGTTAGGCATTGATTAGCTTAGTAAGTACGCTTTCTTATTATGTTAACAAAAGTCTATAAATAGACTTTGACTTGTAATCCATTTCCAGAATATTGAATACAGAATTGAGTTCCTCTTTTCCTTCTTCTTCTTCCACATTCTTGAGTTTGATGATCATGCAATTCTATTAACATGACCAACCATGATCGTTGTAGGAAAATACCCATCATATGGTATTGTTTTGCTCCAAGCGCTTGGCCACAAAGAGTTTCGTTCGCACTTGACATTCCAATCTAAAAAACAACAATGTATAGTATAGAGTAAATGCAAAATGCATGGTAAGAGATAATCTGGATGTTAGTTATATTAGACCACATAAAATATTTTGTCCCGTTTCAATTTTGGTCGGGAGATGAATTGAAAATCCATGCATGTAAAGAAGTCATGTAAACCTGGCTAGAATTAGCATGCATGTTAAAGACATTGAGGTAATTAAATGTGACTTTTGCCACCATAATAGAAAAATAAGGAAGCTAGGTACTTCTTTAAGATGCCTTAGCATTTTGAATTTATGAACATGATACGATTCAATAATGATTGGTTCATAGATTTTATCAAGGCTTCATCAAAGTGAATCACCAAGATTCACTTTTCTCGTACTTGAATTACTATTTCTATTGTCAACCTACTTCACTTTTTTTTTCCTCTTTCTGCCAAGAGAAAGTTAATGAAGGCATTGCTTAAGTCATTTAATATCCACAACCAACAAACCCAAAAATACCTCGGGGTCCTGTTGGTATATACGACTAATTTGGGGAAAGATCTTCGGGTCCTGTTGGTTCGCAACTGTGTGTCTCCTCAACTCTATATGGAGCTTCTCGACAAGGTCCTATCCCGTCTTTCCTTGGAAAGCAAAATTGCTTAATTTTGTCAGGCGAGCCACTCTTATACAAGTGGTTACAATCGTTATGCCATCTCATGTGATGCAAACAACTTCACTAACAACTTCGGTTTGAAACCCACCTTGACAAAATTAATCGGGCTTTTTTGTGGGCGTCAGACGGCAATGTGCGACACATGCATCCTGTTAGGTGGAATATTATCACCAAATCAAAAAATCAAGGTGGGCTTGGGATTAGAGAAGCCCAAAAAATTAATGCATCTCTTCTTGCAAAGATTGAGGGGCGACTTATTACAAAAACGAATTGTATTTAGCGGGACATGTTTGTTGGGCGTAGCGGAAGTTTTGGGCCCGAGATTTAACTTATTAAGATTTGGCAAGTCCCACCAACAAGTTGATGACAAAATAATACCCGAAAGAATATAACTATAATGCACACAAGATTTACGTGGTTCGGCAAATTTCACCTACGTCCACGAGAGTTTTCGTTCTTCCACTAAAAGAGAATTTTACCGGTACAAAAATACACACTTGAGTTTATAGACAAACTCAAGAAAACTACTTTTGTACAACCACTCTCAAAGTTATATAGAACACTCTCCCAACCCCTTTGTATTTCTCCAAGAGAAAAAACCCACAAGTGTTTCCCGTAGCCCACAATTTATCTCTCACAATAAATTGCTCCTAACTCACTACACACTTATGCCTCCTATTCTCTCTTGCTCTCTTTGGTTGGTGTGTTTACAAATGAAGAAATGACCCTCTATTTATAGGCAATTTCCAAGCCCACAAGATTGAATCCATGCCTTCCATTCTTTTGCATTAATCTTGGCCATCAATTCTTTTGTAAGTTGGGTCATATGTCATCCATGACATTTACAAATGGATAGGTCATGCATAGGTGATTCAAAACAATTCAAAACCGTCCAATGCACACATGCAGCCAAGTCAACACCACTAGTCGACTGCCGAAAGGGACGACCTCGACCCATCCTCTTGTCCAACAGGATTTCCTTCACACCCGTCTGTACCCTGGAAGTTTTTCAGCGCGCTCCACTCCCAGTCATCCTTTGAGGTCACCAGACGATACAAGTTTTCATACTTTTCTCTTTTCATTAGGACCTTTCCGCCAAGTGTGACTTTCAGGACTCCACCTCCAGCTGAATACTCACAGCCCTCGGAGTCCAATTGGCTCATGGAAATTAGGTTCCTTCGCATCTTCGGGACATATGCCACACCACCCAAAGTACGATCTACTCCATCAAACATTTTGATTTTCACCACTCCTACACCCATGATTCTACAAGTAGAACCATCACCCAAGGACAAAGTACCTGCCCTCTTTTCTTGAAGCGTATCAAAATAGTCTCTCCTGGAGCATACATGCATTACGCATCCAGAATCTAAAATCCATCCATTCTGAGACAAAGTATCCATACGAGCAGAGACTGTGAAGACATCTCCATCGCATGCCACTGCAGCATCACCACCACCATTCTGACTGACATTGTCCCTCGCTCTATTAGGACAATTCATTTTATAATGGCCTTCCTCGTGGCAATGGTAGCACCTCCTGCCCTTCCCCTTGGCCTTTGAATCTGACCTGTTGCTCGCAGATTCACCACCAGATGACCTCCCGTACCGATTCATTCTCCGAGTAACCAGCGCAGACTCATGTCCCTCCTCCTGGTTTGCCTTCCTCTGTTTTTCGTGAGACAAAAGTGACGCACTCACATACTCCAAGTCTAATGTATCTTTCCCGTATAGCAACGTCGTCACTAGACTATCATATGAATCCGGGAGCGAGGTAAGAAGTAAAAGGGCTTTATCTTCTTCCTCGACCTTAACCCCAACTTTTCGAAGTTGGTCCACCAGTCCGTTAAACTGGTTCATGTGATCCATCAGACTATCACCCTCCAGCATCTTTAGCCTATAGAGTTGCCGCTTTAGATGCAATTTCGTAGACAAAGTTTTCCCGAGATACAAGTTCTCTAACTTTGCCCACAACTTTGGTGCCGAATCTTCAGAATCATCATCCACAACATTATTGATAATGTTGTCCACAATACAAAGTCGAATTGTGCTAACACAGCGCAATTCCAAATCTTTCCACCGTGCACTTTCCATATCCTTTGGTTTCGCCTCCTCTCCCTTCAACACCAATGCCAAGCCATGTTGAATTAGGAGATCTTTCACCCTTCTTTGCCAAAGAGTGAAATTCCTTTTGCCATCAAATTGTTGCACCGAAAACGTATTTGGCCTCGACGTGCCCTCCAAATCTTAATAAGTTAAATCTCAATTTATCAACCCTTAACCAAATGGCTCTGATACCACTTGTTGAGCGCAGCGGAAGTTTTGGGCCCGAGATTTAACTTATTAAGATTTGGCAAGTCCCACCAACAAGTTGATGACAAAATAATACCCGAAAGAATATAACTATAATGCACACAAAATTTACGTGGTTCGGCAAAATCTGCCTACGTCCACGAGAGTTTCCGTTCTTCCACTAAAAGAGAATTTTACCGGTACAAAAATACACACTTGAGTTTATAGACAAACTCAAGAAAACTACTTTTGTACAACCACTCTCAAAGTTATATAGAACACTCTCCCAACCCCTTTGTATTTCCCCAAGAGAAAAAACCCACAAGTGTTTCCCGTAGCCCACAATTTATCTCTCACAATAAATTGCTCCTAACTCACTACACACTTATGCCTCCTATTCTCTCTTGCTCTCTTTGGTTGGTGTGTTTACAAATGAAGAAATGGCCCTCTATTTATAGGCAATTTCCAAGCCCACAAGATTGAATCCATGCCTTCCATTCTTTTGCATTAATCTTGGCCATCAATTCTTTTGCAAGTTGGGTCATATGTCATCCATGACGTTTACAAATGGATAGGTCATGCATAGGTCATGTATGACATCCATTTCCTTTTATTTTTCTTTTTCATTTTTGTGGAATATACACCCAACAATGTTTTGGAAGAAGTATTCACAAAAAGAGCATCTCTTGGATGTTCCTCTAACGGGATCGTTAGAAGTACGAAAATGGTAGTTGACGAGCAAATTCGGTGGAGAATTGGAAATGGTTCTTCGGTATCCTTTTGGCTTGACCGTTGGATTGGCAAAGAGTTTATTTGCGATCTTATCGAATCACCAATTTTAGATGATGAAGTTCAACTCTGTGTTGTGGATGTGCTAGATCAAAATTGAAATTGGACATTTGATAGGATTAAGACACGCCTGCCTGCCCACGTTAAGGACCATATTTTTAGGGTATTGGTACCGATTGATGCCTTGCAAAAAGATAAAGAATTATGGTACACAACTTTGAACGGGAAATTTTCGTGTAAATCTGCCTATATGGCAATCGCAAAAGAGGAAATTGGGCATAGCAATGCTAGATGTTTGCTCCAAATGCTCCTTAGACTGGGAAGACCCATCCACGTCCTTCGGAATTGTTCGGTGTCAATGGTGGTTTGGGATTTTGTGGTTCCACTGTCCCACTTCTTAAATTTTATGACAACTTCAGAAGAATCTTGGCTCCGGATTAATTTGTTCAAAACCATGGATAATAATCTTATCCCCACCTTGTCGTGGAAATTTGTGTTTCTATCAATGATTTGGACCCTTTGGAGGGTCAGACATGCTTTTCTATTTACAAGCAAAATTAAGAACCTTAGGGAAATTCTGTTTGAAGCCAAGCGTCTGGCCTTTGAGCTTAGTATCGACTTCTCTGTTAGGGATGGTAGCATTAGAGCATGAAGAAATAATCAACAAAACATTAATCTAGAACCATAGAAGACAACACGAGGATTTTAAAGTGGTTCGACACATAATTGCCTACATCCATGAACCAACCTAGACTACATCTTTATTTCTCAATAAGTAAATCAACCAAATACAATGGTTACAAGCCTATATTTATAAGTGAAGGGTCTTAATACACAAGGAAAGCTAAAACCTAATTTAAATAGGAAACACAATTCTATTAATAGGTAATTAGGAAAACACTCCTAATACAAGTCAATTACCAAATCCAAACCAAAACCACTTAGAAAATAAGAATTCCTTTGTCCAAGTCACTATTCACAAGGTCAAACATGCGTTGACCACGCGGTTGACTCAGTCAAACCCTCGTAGACCATGGTCAAACTGCCTTTGACCGCCCCGAGTCCCTTTCTTGACTTTATTGACTTCTCACAACCCTTTGTATCAATCAGTCTTCACAAACCTATCATTCTCGAATAAGCATCACAAACTGATGGTGACGTGAGGTACATTAAAATGGGAAAAACCATCGCAAGGGTGATGGAAACTTAACACGGATGAGAGTTTCTTGAAGAGCACAAACTGTGCAGCCGTGAGAGGGATTCTTCGGGAAGACCAAGGGAACTGGATCCTTGGATTTAGTCAGAAACTCGGACATTTCACCATCACGGAGGCAGAACTCTCGCCCTTTGTGAAGGCCTCACTCTTGTGTGGGAAAGGAGGCTGGAAGGGATTGTCGTTGAAGTCGATTCAGAAGTAGTGTGGAAACTTGTTGACTGGGGTAAGATTGATGATCATCCGTTGGGAAATATCACTTGGACAGCCGACACCTTCTTAACAAACCTTGGAGGTGCGATTTATTCCATATCAAAATGGGAAAAAACTCTTGCCCGGATACTCTCATGAAATTGGGTCAAAGCCTTCAGTATTAAGCTATTAAGCTTAATATATACATGGACACCATGTATCAAGTCTACAATTGGAACATCCAGACCTCAGTCAACGTTTACTATTAAGCTAATGATACTCAAGATGCGGGGGAGAAGGAAAGACTCACAACTTCATCTTCACTACAGAAGTTGTGACAACATATACTGGATCTTGCCTATGGATTATTAGTAAACTAAAGGTCAACTTGTAGGTTACAGGCTTTGCAAAATCCACTAGCTTTAGTCACAACTTCTGTAGCGAAGATGAAATTGTGAGTCTTGCCTCCTCCTCCGACACCTTGACTGAGTTTTGAAGTTCCAATTGTGGACTTAGCACATAGTGTTGCTCCTCTTGCAAGTGCACAACTATCACCATCAAGCCATGATTTTGAACATTGTCGTGATAACTCCAACTCTCGCCCCGAAGAACCCCCCCCCCCCCCCCCCCGCCTTCAGATTCAATATCTCTTTTGATCGTCGAGCCTGGTCTCACATAATAACTCCAACGTTCTAGACAAGATTCTTATACTTTTGACGACTTCATTCACATGCATGCATTTCGAATCCATAATTTTGTCTTGTTTTAATTTTGGTATCATTCGCTACGGATTTATCACATTAGTCCCATAACTTTCAAAAAGTTCGCATTTAGTCCCAACCAAAATTCATGCACAAAATTTAATAGTCAAATTCATCATCTACATTAGTCGACATATTTTACCAGTCTTGAGGGGAGAATTCGCATGTCACCTACGCACAAAGTCTTCCCAACAATTCGGTCAACAATGTTGACTAACAAAACATATGAGTTTGATTGTTAAAATTTGGACGAAAAGTTTGATTGGAACTAAATGCGAGATATTTTGAAAGTTATGAGACTAAATGTGAGAAACCCGTAACGAGTGAGACTTAAATTGCAACATGGCAAGTTTGTGAGTTGAAAAATGTGATTTTCCTTATTAGACCATTTAAAGCGACATTTCCAGCCTGCGGTATGGCATTTTCGAAAAACCGTTCTACTTTTTGGCTGAAGTCAATCAAAAACCCTAATAAAGACTAACCGTTGGGTAAATGTTAGATGATGACAAACATCAAAGGGTGTAGATGTCATTTATTAAATTGTGGGGGAATTTGTAATTAGGCTTAACGCTACAACAAGAAATAAAATTATTGACAAAAATTGAACAACTGATGCATGTTAAAATTATCATAGATATGCATAATGAGAAACAATAAATTTGCTTTGTCTTAACAATATTTTTTAGTGACTAGAGTTCCTTTTAACTTTGTTGTTATTGGCAATTAGTGACACATATTTAATGACAACTTTGTGGCAACACAAATATAGTGACAACTGCGGGACGAAATATGTAATTTCCCTATTAGACCATGTAAAAAGACATTTCCCGCCATCTGCGGGAGGGCATATTGGGCAAACCGTCTCACTTTTTGGGTGAAAGTCAATCAAAAACCCTAATAGAGACCAACTGAGGGGTAAATTTTAGATGATGACAAACATCAAATGGCGTAGATTTAATTTATTAAACTGTGGGGGAATTAGGCCTAATCGCAACAAGTTTACCTTAATTTACTTTAATTAAAGACAAACTATCAACAATTACCATAGAAACCAATAATAAACTCATACTTGAATATGCATTTATTTAAATTAAAAATTTAGATCATCATATAAGCTCTATGAGAGTGGTTTGAATCAAAAGAAGTTACCACTATTCCGTTCGCGAATCGGACGCTTAAGCTCTGGACAAGTGCATAACCAGCAAGATCAGCAGAACTTATATGTCCCATAAACGACCGCGTTACAATAAGAACTCCAAATGAGCTCACTCTTGAAATACTCCCGGGCAATGCAACTTTCCATATTTTTTTGGATTCTTCGTAAATTTCCCTCTTCAGATATTTACTTTTTGGTTCTGCTGTTTTGTTAAGCCGACTCTCTTGTATGCTACCATCCATTGCCTGCAACGACAAATAATAAGAACGATAAAGATTTACGTGGTTCATCAAAATTGGGCTAACAACTCTAGCCTAAAAAAATAAGACTACATTCGTCTCGGGGAAAACGACACCTTTTAGTTTATGCGGAGGACTTTAACACATATGGTTACAGTTTTCTTAGGTTGTGTTTAGATGTGTTTTATTTCATTTTCAATCGTCATCAATATACAGAAAAATTAATGAGTTTATTGATTCTTGTTCGAAAATGGTAGACATGTTTAGTTGTGTTTTTAAAAATGGTTGAAGCTAAGGATTTGATTATTTATGATATATGAAATGATTGAGTTAATTAAAACTAAACATTATATATGTAAATAGTATTGCAGATAAAATAATAGATAAAATTGTATTAGTTATGTATATTTATAAGTGAAATGACAAAAAAATACTCAAAAAAAGCAATTATAATACTGAAAATGGATTTTACAATCCGCATAAGGTTGAGACTATATATAATAATTGTAACTCACCCGAATTTTTCACGTTTTAACACTTTTTAATATATTTTTTTTGTTACATTTTTTATCTGAACTACACTCGTTTTAATACTTTTTGATATAATCTTTTTTTTGTTTACACTTTCTTATCTGAACTACACGAGTTTTTGTAAAATGTTATACTTTTAGCATTTTTCGGTGGAATATTCTCCGGAATACATTGCATGCGACCTTTTACGGGTAAAATAAAATTTCATGACCCTTGTGGTTCATTACATTTACTCTTTTAAATTGAAATGACATTTTGAATTGTACAATTCAAAATAGTGAAACCTCAAGAAAATATCGTTTTAACTGATAAAATGTCATTGTTACCCTTAAAGGGGTCACATGTAATGTGTGTGATGGAATCCCGTCCGAATATTCCGTCTATTCCACAGGAAAATGCTAAAATATAAAATTGTGTAAAAATTAGTGTAGTTCAAATACAAAAGTGTAAACAAAAAGAAACAATATATAAAAAAAGTGTAAAAATGCGAAAAATTTGAATGGGTTACTGTCTTTACCCCTAAATATACTTAAAGTGTTATCATTGAATAATAGTGAATTATTGTTCTCTGGTGTAGTAAAAAATTATTGGAGAAGTTACTTTTATTGCCCCATTTCAATTTTAATCTCATTCATTACAAATTTATCACATTTAGTCTTATAACTTTCAAAATGTCTCACATTTAGTTCTAACCAATTTTTCGTCAATAATATAAAGTTGAACTCCGCTAACATTTTGGCCCTTTTTTTTTTTTGGGAGGTTTTGGGCGTAAGTGACGCATGATATTGAATAGAAACATCGGGATTTTGAATTTAATGTATGAAAATTTTTGGTTAGAACTAAATGTGAGATATTTTAATTAAAAATTATAGGACTAAATGCAAAATTTCCGTAACAAATGAGACTAAAATTAAAATGGGGCAAAGTTATGAGACAAAAAATTTCCGTAATAAATATCTAGCTGTAGTAAACTTAAAAGTAAACTTCTTTTTAAATATATAAAATTAGTAAACTTAAAAGTCACTTCTTTTTAAATATATAAAATTATGTTCTTTATAATTTTCAATATTCATAGTCCCTTAAACCAAATTTTCCCTATACTTTAATTTACAATTTGTGACCAATGTAGGGAAAATTTACTTGGCGTGATCCATGGTCTGAAGAACAAGTATTTAAAATTTGGAAGTCCTATTTTAGTAGGAGGATGACTGCACTGATGAGCGATCTCAGAAACAATGCAAAGTCGAGAGATTCACCTCCACCAAAATGGATGAGAAAAGAAATATGGGACGGTCTTTGGGATATTTGGGACACTCCCAAATTCAAGAATCTCCAAAATAGATACCGGCAAAATTGACTATCGGATCGAAATGGCCTTGGGGTGGCATTGAGTGCATCGGGTTCGATTTCAATTCATCAACATGCACGTAGAATGGTAAGTGATAAATTTCAATATAATGTCGGATGAGTTTATTGTTGGTTGTGTTTGATGTTGGATGTTGAATGTGTTCGATTTCAATACTAGTGATAAATTTGTCAAATATTTTTTTAATGTTGGTTGTGTTTATTTTCTTTAGTTGTAGTATTGTGGATAACTTATTGTGAAAGTTAAGCTATATTTTGATAGTTTTCTTTATTGATCGCTATCTTTTATTTACGTAGAAGCCCTATTTATTGATCGCTATCAATACAAGTCCTATTTATTGATCGCTATCAATACAAGTCCTATTTATTGATCGCTATCAATACAAGTCCTATTTATTGATCGCTATTGTAAATAACTAGTGTAGTAGTGATATTTAGGATTTGATAAGTATGTTTAATGTGTATAAATAACTAGTGTAGTATTGATATATGCAAAAAGAGAAACTTATGTCATTGACATGTGTTGTTTAGGATTGGATAACCATGTTTAGGTTATTTGCATGGATGTGATGTGTATAAATAACTAGTGTGGTATTGATATATGCAAAAAGAGAAATTTTTATGTACTTGACATGTGTTTTTTAAGATTTGATAACTCTGTTTAATTAGATTGTTTGCTTGGACGTGATCTGTATAAATAACTTTTATGCTATTGATATATTCAAAACAATAAATTTATGTCATTCATATGTGTTGCTTATGATTTGATAACTCTATCTTACTTCTAATTATTTTAATTATATTTGTCTTAAACTGTAGTCTAAAAAGAATGGTGGGAATCCGGTGCTTTTTCAAAAAGCTTTTGAGCGGTGTCATAGGAGAAACAAAGGACAAGGACCTTTTGTGGACAAGAAGTCGAAGAATACATTGGTGAGTTTTTTCTCATTATTACTTATTAATAGATATTACCCCTTACAAGATATCAATTTTTAATTAGTAATATATTAATTACTTTTCTGATTTATTTTGCAGGAGACTTATACTGAGAAACTAAAGCAAAATCAATCTCAGAGTGTGGACCAACGATGTTGCCCTCTGTTAAAGCTCCATGCATCATTTATCTTGAAGCATGGGCTGAGGCGTCTGGTGGACCAGAATTCGGGCGTTGCTACGGGTTCGGTACCTCATACAGCGAAAGCTCCTCTTCATCTATTCATAGCTCAGGCATCAATCGCTCACAAGTAGAAACAGAGAATGCGAAAAAGATTCAAGAATTAGAGAACGAATTGGAAAAGCAACGAGTACAAATGAAAAAGAATATCGAGCAGGGTATTAAGGATGGTATCAAGGATGCTCGTACGTCTCTCGGTATGTATCTGATCCAACATCCTTCTCCCGGACATTTATCTGCTTCAGCTCCCGGGTACTTTCCACCTCCTCCTGGCTACTATCCGGCTCCTCCGCCTCCTGGTCAACATCATCCTTTCCAGTACCAGCCTTCTAGTCGAGATCATTCTCCCGACGAACACCATACTCGGGATTAGTCCATTGCTCGCTCCTATTGCATTTGTTATCTTGATTGAATTCGTGTAGAACTTTTAGTTATATGTTATGACAAGATATTTTACATTTATGATTTTGTCTACATTTGATTATGTATGACATTTTATAATTATTATATTGATATTTTATTTTGGTAAACTCATTTTATGTATATTACTATTATATTATTATTTAATTGATATTAATTATAATTGAAAAATATTTAAAACGAAATTATTGGATATATTTAGCAACAAAATTAGGGGTACAAATGTTTGTTGGTGATTTCTAATTTTGAAATTAGGAACAAAAATGTTTGTTGTTGAATAATATTTTTTATAATATTTCGAATATATTACCATCAAAATTTCCAACAAATTGTTTGCTTGCTAAAGATTAGGAACAAAGTCATTCCTCCCAAATTCGGAAGGAAGGCTTTTGTAGGCAATATTTGTTGATGATCACCAACTAAATTATTTGTAGGTAAATATTGTTTCCAAATTTACCAACAAAACCTATTTGTTGATAATTTTGTAGCTAATGTGAATTACCAACAAATATTGGCTGTTTAGCATTGAATTACATTCCTTGCTAATCAATGTTTTTCTTGTAGTGTAAAAATTATAGGACTAAATGCAAAATTTCCATAACAAATGAGACTAAAATTAAAATGGGGCAAAGTTATGAGACAAAAAATGCATTTTTTCCAAAATAATTTAATCAATTATTCGTTACTAAGTGTTTGATTATTTAGTTAAATTTAAAATACCTATCTTGTTAATTATTTAAAAACTTATTATATCATTTGATAACTTTTGAAACAATATTACCCATTTTCAATTAAGATTAATTAATTGAATGATAACAATTATTACTCTCAAATCATTTAAAGAGTCAAAGAATAATTCACTGCTTTTGTTTTCTTGTTTAGGAATAAATTATTTGCATAAATTAATTTTATTTTAGATGATATAATAGTTAAAATAATGTATCATCAAAAAAGGTTAAAACTAAAGTTAAAAAAAGAAATAAAAATAGGAAGAAGAATATAGTTTAAATAGATTTATTTTTATTATATATAGTTTTATATATTTATTAAAATATAATTAAAAAATTTAAAGTAAAAGAGTAATAAAAAAAATAATGATTACAGTAAATAAATGTTGGTTAATGATGGATGTCGTTGTAGATAGGTAGTTATATTGGGAAAAGAGAAAGTGACGATGAGAAAAGGTAAACTTGGATGAAAATAGTTTTGTGGATTTTTAAGATTTTATGATTTAGGATAGAGAAAATGGAATTTAAAAACTTAAACAAAAAGACTTAAATTGTTATTTTTTTTTGGAAGAAGTAAGCAAAATTGTATTAATCTCAAAACTATACATATACTTCAGGTATACCTGGGCTATCTCATATCAAATTTACATTTCACAACACTCCATATCATCTCTACAATTTCTTTGACAATTTTCCTACCCTTTCCAATCAACCGACTATTCCTCTCCATCCATAAAAAGTAAACAATAGCAGCAAAAATGCCTCTTTTTACATTACTTGGCTTAGTTTTCCCTTTACTAATTCTCAAAACCCACTGGTAAACTACTCCATATCTACATTTTATTCCCATTTTGGCCCAGCAGTCGATCATAACCTCTCTAGCAAACTCACACTGAAAAAGAATATGATCCCTTGACTCCGCATGCTCAACACATAACAGACATCTATCATCATCAATCGGTATCCATCTACTCAATCTGTCCCTTGTTTTGAGCCTATTATGTGCAGCAAGCCGTACAATAAACCTATGTTTCGCCAGAGGACCTTTACCCCATATCAATTTTTTCCAATCCACTTCCTCATTATGTTCTATTACATGTTCATATGCATTATGAATAGTAAACTTACCTCGCCTCCATGTGTTATATACTACATCAATTGCATCCAGAAAGGTTGTTCTGATGGCCAACATTTTCTTCCAGTACCAAGAATCTGCATTCTTTTCATAGGTAGGTTACCTTCCACAAACCCAGTTTCCTTAAGAATTTGCATTTTAACATCTTCTTGTATCCCACCAGAAAAGGTTTAAATTTGTTAGGTAATGATTCATAGATAATCATTGGATCGCGCCGAAGCACATGAAGTTCATATAAACTAGGGCAAAATACACTCTGCCCCCCTGAACTATACCTTTTGTACCAAATACACCCTGAACTAGAGAAAAATACACTTACCCCCACCCCCACCCCCCACACAAATTGCATGGAATTATCTTTATTACCTAACCGTTATTTTCAATTTCTCCACCTTTTTTGTTTTTTCACAAATTTCTTTTTCTTAGGTGCCAAATACACACCTGAACTAGAGAAAAATACCCCCCCCCCCCCCCCCCCACACACAAATTGCATGGAATTGTCTTTATTACCTAACCGTTATTTTTTTCTTTCAATTTTCAATTTCTCCACCTTTTTTGCTTTTTCACAAATTTCTTTTTCTTACATAGATTAGATAAAATTTACATTATAACTAATTATTTAAAATAATAGTTTAGCAATAATAATATATTAATTTGGTGATATCACATATATTATCCTATGATGAAATTAAACTAACGCATCATTACAAAATCAAATTATTTATAACAAATATCTTTTATGCATATTTTCTTACTACATATATGTGTATTTTTAATACCCTAATTTACTAATATATATATATATATATACTTAATGCTAACATATTATATTTTAACAATATATATTTGAATAAATGTATTTAAACTAACCGAAAATATACATATCCTTACACCCCCTGATTTAAAATACACACAGACACAGACATACACATACATATATATTATCAAAATATATTAAAAATCTATTTGAAATTAATTTAAATTTTTTGGCACAACACCTTAGTTGAATATTTTCAAGTATTTATATAATGTGTTCTCACCAAATGAATTCAACGTTTGTGCTAAGAAAATATTGCAAATTATTTTTTTTCATTCCTTAAATGTAATGCTTTGGATAAATTTTAACCAATCTATGTAAGAAAAGAAAATTTGTGAAAAAGAAAAAATTGGTGGAGAAAATGAAAAAGGAAAGGAAAAATAACGGGTAAGGGTAATAAGGAAAATTTCATGGGTATAGTGTATTTTTCTACCATTCAAGGGGATATTTGATACAAAGGGTATAGTTTATGGGGGACAAAGTGCATTTTGCCCTAAACTAGGGCAAAATACACTTTGTCCCTTCAACTATAAGTAAATTTCACCAAATTCAACTATTGTCGGTGAATCAATATGGACCTGCACATTATGATTAGGCTCAATTTTTAATGCATTGGGCTTATTTATAATAATGTTTTGAAGTATGAAATTCTGCAGGGAAGCCTAATACTTTGGCTGGACACCGATTCCTGGAATTGTTGAACGAAGATGAAATGGTTTTTGACCACCTTTTCTGTGTTGCCTTCAAAATGTTGGATGCACAATGGCTTATAAAGCGTGCTTCGTAAATGGAATTCAACGTAAAAACATAAATCTTCTTGAAGTTCGACTTTTAATCGAGTTTGTACTAAAAATCAATGTCAATTGCCTTTCGTCGTATCTCAAGTCTAGTATAATCATCTTTATAGGGTGTTCTCAAGTCGACAAGATCGTGAGCTTGCACTAGAAGATATGTTGACTGTCAGATATTGCCGGCTTATAATCTATTGAAAAGATAATACGTTGAACATAAAATTTTTCTTTGAGTTACGTTGTATAATCTTTAGAAGCAGGGATAATTACATACATGCACCTCACTTATTGGGCAATTACCATGAAATCTCTGAGGTTTTGTAAATTACCTACTTGATTTTATCAAGGGGTGAGGTTATAATCTGTGTTTTTTTTTTTCAACTAACCGATGGTGGAAGTGTAATATGTTTATAGAGGAAGTTATGAAAATTTCACCAATTATGAGTATGTGTTTCATAATTACGATCCTATGCAAAGAATGTATGTAATTTACCCTTAGACGTAAGAGATACTATTTGATTGAAAAATCTTTGTGAATATTATTTCAAAGTGTACCAAACTTGCTCAGATTGCTATTCATGATTAAACGATACATAGTGAGAATTATTTTTTTTAAGACGACGTACTACAATGCTAGCGCATCTATAACCGTTGGATCAGCAGATCGAGTGCATCCCGGAAAATACTATTTGTAGCCAAGATTGTATAGAAAGTGATCATAGTGGCTGTTGAGCACTTGAGCCTTCAATTTTTCAAATTCTGATCATGTGAAGATTTCAGATGCCACCTTTTCAAACGTGCCGAAGTTTTAGATACCTATAAAACATAATTAAAAACGTAATTAAAAACTAAAACGTTTTAAATAATTAAAATAGAAAAATTGCACTTTTAATCCCACAAAATAGCTAGGTATGCACTATCGGTCCCAAACTTTACGGGACTTGCACATTGAGTCCCACAAGATGAAATTTTATTGCACATTTAGTCCTGGTCGTTAAAAATTGACGAAAACTATTAATCAACTACTGAAAATTGCGTAAGACCCCCCCGAAATCATGTAAAACTTGCAAACTCCCCCCTTTGGTTTAAAATGTATTTTTTCCGATTCTTTCTTTTTTATTTTTTCTGTCTTCCTTTCCTTTTTTCTCTTCTTCTCCAAGGCTTCGACAGGCCTACTCCCTGATCACCTTTCTGCAACCTGCCACACCGATGCTGCTTCAAAGCCGCCGTCCCGCCCCTCCCACCAACACCCTTGCACACACAATTCCGCCCATACCGAACACAACTATCCCAAAAATTCCGCCCAAATCTCTCCACCCACAAACCACAATAAATCGTCGCATCCCCACCCCATCTAGATGCCACCGTCTCGCCAACATCTATCCGCCGAGCTAGATCGCGTCTCCATCTAGTGTCGCCACGCTCCCAACTTTATGAAGTATTTTATTTGATTTTTGCAGGATTGTTTTCCTTATTTTTTATATTTTCAGCTTTGTTTTCTATTTTTTCCCCATAATTTTCTCAACGTTTCAAATTTTTTCTAATTTTTTTTGTATATTTTCCTAGTTTGTTTTCTATATTTTATTGTTTTTTTGAATTTCTCCTATTTTGTTTATAATTTTTTTTCTTATTTTTGAGTTTTTTCTCTAGATTTTCTTCTAATTTTTTATATTTTTTCTTTTGGATTGTACTTATTTTGTTGAGTACTTTTTAAAAAATATTATGAAAAATAATGAGTTTTTCTTAAATTTAAGAAATTTTTAAAAGAAATCAGAAGAAAAAAGGAAAACTTAGAATTCTTGAAAAATCAAAAACTCAATTAAAAAAAAGTAAGAATTTTGTTAGAGAAAAAATTAAACAAAAAAAAAATTACATAATAAAGAAAAATGGAAGAAAATAAGAAAAAATCATAAGAGAAATAAAAACATTCGAGAAAAATAAAAAAAATGATAAACAAAAAAGGATAACTAAAAAAATTAAGACAATATAGAAAACAAATTAAAAAAATTAGGAAATTAAAAAAAATACAATCAGAGAACAAATCAGGAAAATAGAAAAAATAAAGAAAACAAAATCAAAACATCAAGAAAAGTTCATAAAAATATGAAAAAACAAAAAATAAATATGAAAATAAAAAACAAAAACCAAAAAAATCCGATGAAAAATCAAGGAAAATATATACATCTGAAAGGTGGGAGGGTGGCGATGCGTGGTGGATTCGCGATCTAGGCGAGACGGTGGAGATGCAATGGTTTGTTGCGGTTTTTGGGGTGGAGAGATTTGGGAGTAAATTTGGGGTGGTGGTGTTGGTGGTGGGGATGCTACGACAGCAATGAATCAATGTTGGTGGAGGCAGGTTGCAGAACGTGCCTAGTAAGTGGGTTTGTTGAAGCCTAGGGGAAGAAGAGGGAAAAGGGAAAGAAAAAAGAATAAATTAAAATATATTTAAACCAAATGGTGGAGAGTTTGCAGGTTTTATATAATTTTGGGGGGAGGGGGGGGGGGGTTATGTAATTTTTAAAAGTCAACTAACAATTTTTTGTCTTTTCTTAACTGTTAGGACTAAATATGCAACGGAATTTCATCTTTTGGGACTCAATATGCAAGTCCCGTAAAATTTGGGTCTAATTGAGCACCTAGCTGCTTTGTGAGACTAAAAGTGCAATTTTTCCTCTATAATCATTTGTATTTACCTCTTCGTCCCAATTCGTTTTCCATATCATGAAGCTTAGTGCAAGCATCTCAGTCACGACTCCACTGGTCATTCCAATCCATATACCCTGTGAAAATCAATATAATATCAATTTCAAAACTTAAATACTTTTATTTTTTTTATATTTTAATCAAAAATATCTTTTATTTTTCATTTTTTTTCACATGCATACGCATCGTGAGTGCGTGTCACATAAAAAAAAATTAAATATAGGGAAATCTCACTTTTGGTCCCATAACTTAGGTTTTTTTTCAATTTTGGTCTCATTGTTTACGGGATTATCACATTTTATCCCATAACTTGCATTTTTTCTCAATTTTGGTCCATTAGTGATTTCTGTCTTCAAAACTAACGGAGACGACACGTGCGTGGCATGTGCTCTGTCTAAAAACTTATTTTTTTTAATTTTTTAGTATTTTCTATTTTTGAATTTGATTTTTCCTTTTTTTCTTCTTCATCTCCTTCACCAAAACTTATACCCAAAACCCTAATTTTAATCTCTACAGCAACTCCATCACCAATACCATGAACACCACCTTCCCCACCTCCACCGCCGCGGCCACTCCAAGACCGACCGCCATCATCAAACACAAGCCCGCTGCCTCCTTCCATTCCAGATGTCGGTGCCACCACCACAACGGACCTGCCACCACCACAACGGACCTGCCACCACCACTCCCACTGCAAATCGCTGCTGCCACCACCCTCACTCCATATTCCGGCGCCGCCACCACCATCAATCTATATTCTGGAGCCACCACCCTCCTCAATCCAGATCAGCCGCCACCATTACCACTCTCACCCCAGATCCGCAGCCACCACCACCACGTACGTGCCACCACCACCCTCATTGAAAATTGCTGCTGCCGCCACCACCACACACAATACAAGCCTGCCGCCGCCACCCTCACTCTGTATTCCGGCACCGCCACCACCTTCAATCCGTATTCTGGAGCCACCACCACCCTCAATCCAGATCCACCACCACCACCACCACTCTCACCCTAGATCCGCAGCCACCACCAACTCATCTTCTTCCCCACACCCACACCCAAACCCAACCAACCCACCACCACGTGATCTATTTTCCCCTCCCAAATCTGACCCTAGGTTTGACTAACGGAGCGTGTCGTCTCCCGTTAGTTTTTAGACAAAAATCACCAATGGGACCAAAATTGAGAAAAAAATGCAAGTTATGGGAAAAAATGCGATAAACCCGTAAACAATGAGACCAAAATTGAAAAAAGCCTAAGTTATGAGACCAAAAGTGAAATCTTCCCTTAAATATATTACCACAACTTGAAGATGAATGACATATCCAAGTACAGCTCCAATTGGTAGTCCAATCACATAGAAGCAAATTAAATTTATATATGCAACTTTAGTCTGCAGGCCTGCTCCTATCGCCACACCTGAGAGCAAAACAAGTACAGAATCAAGGGAAAAAACACTTAAAACATTCGGCGTAAAAACGGGATAAATATATTTTCCGCCCTCGTTTTTGTTACTAATTTAATTCCATTCCTTCGTATTTAGAATATGAGATACCAAATTCGATGATCAAGACTGAAATAGAATTAACCTGAGAGAATCGGATAAATGCTACCAAGCAATATCGTTAAAGCAAGAAGAGGAGAAAGATCCGATACGCTCTTCGCGACTTCCTCTTCATTCGTGAACAAATAGCCGACTTTGTTACCAAAAACCAAGCAAAGAATCCAAAAGAATATCCCTAGTATGAGTGAAGTATTTATTAAGACTTTAATCGAAAATTTCACAGCTCTGGTGTCGCCCCTTCCTAGCTCATTCGCGACTCGCACACTGATTTAGAAAAATTGTCAATTAATTATTTCTTTTCAAACGAATATATTATCATAAAAGTTAATCAAGAAGGGATTTTCAGTGTTTTGAATGAGCTTAAAATACATACCATGCAGCACCCATAATGCCGAGGATGATCATGAAGATACAAGTAAAGATATTAAGGCTGAAAATTCAACTTTCAATTAGAAAATATCTTGATTAATTATCAGGAAAACACATAGTAAGGCTAAATTGCATTTTTTGGTTGCATAAGATAAGGAGAATGGATGAGGTATGTGAAAATAAGGACGAAATGTGCCGAAAATTTTGAAATTTTGGGGTTAGGATTGAAGTAGTGTAAAGTCCTGGACCAAAAGTGCGTGTTCCCTATCTTATAGGACCAAAATGCAACTATGCCCAAAGAACAAACTCTTAATGAGGACTTACCAAATAGAAAAGGCAGCTATGGCGACCTTTGCATTTTTCATGTATCCAGCCAATAAGACCAGAATTGCATAGTACCACATTTCCAAGCTATAAAGCAACCAAGATACACATAATTTTACAAAAACATATATAGTATAGAATAATAATTTAGTGGGATAATTTTATTTACGTCCTTCAATTTTACCACTTTTTCATTTTTTTCATCAGATTTGGTCCCTCCGATAGTTCCTATATATTAGTTCTTCCGGCAAATTGATAATACACCATATATAGATTGAATTTGGCACCCTAAAAACACCATTTTTGACACTTTCCACCACGGAACCAATAAATAATCTATTTTATCCTCGAATAGTAGCATTGATATAAGGTTTGCAAGTGAGACCAAAATCAGAAAAGTGGTATACTTGGAAGACGTAAAATAATATTATCCCATTTATTACTAGTGCAGTTAGAAATTATCATAGACATAAAGCTAATTTATCCTGATTATCTTAGTTTCTAATATGGAATTCAAATTTTTACTCCCTTCAAATTGCCTAAGATGGGTATCCATGTTAGCCAAAACATTTATGTTGGAGCACTAAGAATTCTGATTTCGTACATGTTAAGTGTGATCAGGGACGGAGTCGGGGCTGGAGGGTGCGCTCGCTCCCCTCAATTTTGAAAAATTATTTTTTTTATTTTACAAAATTTTTGATATTTGAATTTCGCCCCCCCCCTCCCCCCCAAAAATAAAAAAATATCACGCTTCTCCCTTTTATTTGAGTTCGCCACCCCCAAACCCAAAATCCTAGCTATAATGAAAGAGATATAAGAGTATAAAGTATGTCAAAAGTTGTAATTGAACCTAGTGTATAGCTATATCACAATAATCTCATTCCCCCCTCTATAAAATTCCTGACTCCGTCCCTGGAGTGTGATCCATACTCTTCGAAAAACTATTTGTGCTAATACCCATTTTTTCCGTAAGACATTCATATATGACAAAAACGATAACAACAAAAGTTTACCAAATCATCACACCAGAGGATATCGAGAGCTTCACGACGGGCAACAAGTCCTTCACCGCGGCTATAGTGAAACCTTTCCACGTCTCAGGGCACCAACCGCCAAAAATGTACAGAAATTCTCCAAACACCACAAACCATGAAGATATGCATAGTGCACCCATTGCACCAGAGATTCCGAGCTTCAGAACAATGACGAAAAGCCACGACAGTAGAATGTGGATTCCAAACTGGAGAGCGGATAGCCATGCAATGATCATGTTTTTTTGTTGCGCTTGTAGAAACATTTGTATCGTCAAGCTAAAAATAGCGCCATATATAAAAGGGACGAACCACAAAGAAATATTTCCCGCGGATTTAGCTGTAGCTTCTTCTTCACCGAGTAGGTTAAAGATTGGCGCCGCAAATATAAAAATAGGGAGTAAAATTGTTAGTGTGATGAGATCAATAAACCACGATCTTTGGAGGTAAATACCCATCATATGGTACTGTTTTGCTCCAAACGCTTGGCCACAAAGAGTTTCGGTAGCACTTGACATCCCAAACTGTGGGGAAAAAAAAAAGTAACAAGTACTTAAAATTATGTGTCTAATCCGTAGTTCAGTGAGTAATGTATACGTCCATGGCTGTTAGAGGCTAGCTACAAACCATATAGGACATAATTTTACTTCTGGCCGGGGGCAATGCCTCCGTCCCCCAATCACTGTGTCATCACAAATATGATTTGTTTTTAAAAGGATATGATTAATTAGTGAAGAAGGATAAAAAAAAACCCATAACATAAGACAGATATATAAAAGGACATGATTAATTAATGAAGAAGTTACCAATATTCCATTCAAGTGCATATAATCCACTGACGTAAAATATGAAACAACAAATTTAAACAAAAGATCCAAATCGTTCTAAATACAAATATATGTACATCTACATATCTTTTGCAAAGTAACCACTATATATATATATATATATATATATATATATGGACACACACTGAATTAAAGAAAAGACTTATAACATGATGTATACAGATACATAAAAGGATATGATCAATTAATGAAGAAGTTACCACTTACCAGTATTCCATTCACAAACCGGACACTTAGGGTTTGAACAAGTGCATAACCAGCAAGATCAACTGAACTTATATGTCCGATAAACGACTGCGTTACAACAATGGTTCCAAATGAAGAAACTCTTGAAATGACACTTGGAGTTGCAACCCTCCATATTTTCTTTGATTCTTCGCATATTTTTGCCTTCAAATCATATCCCTTTTTTTCTGTTTTATGGCTTAGCAGAAAACTCTCTTCTATGCTGCTGCTATAATCCATGGCCTCTCCTTCGTGATTTTCGTCTTTTATTTTCTCAGTTGTATTTAATAATCGAATCATCTAAAAGTTTATTTTGGTTTTTTTATTATATTCTGAGTTGATCAGTACAACAAAAAATAATAAGAAAATTACTAAAACCACCCTAAAATAAAATTTAGTATCCATCCATAAAAATATCTTGGGAAAATTACACACAGACCCCCTAATTCATTGTGTATTACCAAAAACCTCCCCTCACTTATTGAAAACTTATCGACACCCCCTCAAGGGTCTACTTATAAAATTACAGGGGGTAGAATTGTAAGGTTTGAAACATAGAGGGGATGTAATTGAAAGAAATCCTTAACTTGAGGGTGTGTGTTCGTAATTTCAATAAGTGAAGGAAGGTTTTGGTAATTACACAATAAGTTAGGGGGTCTATGTGTAATTTTTTTCAAATATCATTCAATCCAAAACCCACTCCACCAACTTTCATCCCAAAAACTCCTACATTTAGGGATAATAAATTCATGGACTTAATTTCCCTTAACCTTCTAAATTAAAATTAATTAATTGTAGTTTTGTGTATAAATTTATTTATTTAGAACTTTATATTGACAATCGTACTATTTATGATTAATCTTAATTTTTTGATTTTTTTTAATCCTTGAAAAGTTCTAGAATTTTTTATATAATTACCATATTAAAATAAAAAATTCATTATACATAATATTTAAAATATTTAATATTGAAAAATAAAATCCGTATTATATGATTTATCAATTTAAAAAATTAAAAACCTTTTAAAATAAAATAATCTAAAAGAAAATACATTGATCAATTCTTCACTTAATGAATGAAAGGTAATTTAGTCCAAAGAGTTGTTAATCCTAACTTTTGGGTTTTTTGAAATGAGAAATTGGTAGAATGGAATAAAGAGATTGAAATATATTTTGATGGGTTTTTTGGATACAAATTTAGGGGAGTTTTACTATTTTTCCCAAAGTAATATTAATGACAGAATTTGAAGTGACAATATTAAAATTGTCACTAGATACTTATAATGAGCGACAATAATTTTTGTTTTTGAAAAAATTACACACAAACCCCCTCACTTATTGTGTAATAACCAAAACTACCCCTCACTTCTTTGAACTTACCAACAACCCTCTCAAGGGTCTATTTGTAAGGTTTACAGGGATAAAATTGTAAGAATTTTAGACACACAGAGGTGTAATTGTAAGATACCTTACGCTACAAGAAAATAATACATTAATGACAAAATGTCAAATTACAATGTAAAAGTTGTCACAAATTACAAACTAAATGAGGGGTCTATATGAAATTTTTCCTTTGTTTTTTATTGTTGTCACTAAATTGTCACAAAGGTGTGTCATTAATTATGAAAAGTAACAACTTCTATACAAAACAAATAGACGCCTCATTTAGTTTGTACTTAATCGGGCTATAGAAGTTGTTACTTTTCCATTGTACTTAATTATTTTAAGTTTTCCTAT